>VMDO01018792.1:0-15648 GCA_007922755.1 Pedetes capensis
CTATAAATATTTAGGTCCAAAGTCCTACATGTGTTTTTTTCAAACACTTAGGAAACAAATGATAGTTTAAAAAATGTATAGTCAATAACAAACTCTTAATATGTTATCACTTTCAATAAATTCCAATTTCTTCATTTTCATGAAAGGTTTCTGAAATCTTAGTTATGCTTATTATCAGTATTGCTCTTTGTTTTAGCCATGCTTTTTCAATCTTTTTACTATGCGGCAAGGAATATGAAACAAGAAAACATTGCCAATAATATATTTCTATCATGATTCAAAAGTATTCCATGTAAGTAGGATGGTGCTGATAGAGGTTCATTTATAAAGAAAATCAGTCAACTTTTAATTATGATGTCTGAAGTGATATAATCTCTGCCAATTCTGTATATAATTAGTAATACTTGATTAAAAATATGGTTTATGGAAGCAAAAAGTATTTAGAGACTTTGAAGCACATCGATATTTTTGGATTTCTTCCAGGAGATAATTCCTAATTATGAATACAATCATAGAAATAATTCTGATTTTAATTTTCTCTAGGAATTACAGCCCTTTCAGAATATTTGGAAGGGGCAAATCATGTTTGCAATCCAAAACGCATTAACAAATCACAAAGAATTATCTCTAAAGCCTATTGCACCAAAATATTCTCCTAGGTTGTTGACAAATACATCTAGTGAAAGGGTTCATTTGTTTATGCCTTGGAGAGTTATCATTTGAGTTTATTAAGCATGAAGCAGGAAACATCTTTGCAGCACTTATCTCTAGGACCTCTTTGATTTATTTGTGGTGATTCGCAGGATATTCCCTTTGTGACAACCTCTGTATTTCTAACACCTGAAAGATTTTTGTTTGTTTGTGGTACTTGAGGGCTGAACCCTGGGCCTCCCACATATTTTTATAAGTGCTCGAACACCGGGCTGCACCCTGAGCCCATTTGTTGTTTTGTATTTTGAGTTAGGGTCTCACTAAGTCACATAAGCTGCCTCTGGTCTCAAATTGGTGATTCTTCTGCTCCCAGCAGCTTCAAGTCACTGGAATTAGAGGCAAGCACCACCCTGACTGGCTCTGAATGTTTTTTCAAATTAGAAAACATTGATGAGCTTCAGGAGGGCAACCTACCTAGCTACTAATGCTATCCAGTGTCTATTGGTACAGCAAAACAAAACTTAAGAGAGGGGGAGGGCAAGAGTAGGGGGAAAAAAGACAGGATTCTGTACTTAAGTTGGAGAAAGCCATCTAGAGATGGGTATCTCCACTAAACTGCTCTGTCACAGAACCTGTTATGGCAACATTGTCCAGTTGGATTCCACCAACAATTCTGTGATTCCAAAGTGTCCTTGAACATTACACAAACAATATTATTTAATAGCTGTGAGTGAAAATGCATGTAGCCAAAACTTTTAATTAATTAGAATGCCATTTGAGGGAAGAAATCATAGATAGAAATATCTGAAGCTAGACAGAGTCCTTAGGACTGTAATAATTAAATCATGCCCATATCACATCCTATCAGTGCTTTCCTTCTTATAAATTCCTATTTTATTTTAGGTACTTACCTTATTTTCTTAAGGTAATATTTTATAAGATTATACAGTGACAGAATTTATTCAATAAAGTAAAAACTACTTAATTTCTCAGTTTTAAATACAATTCTTTATAAGAGCCTTTCCTGCTTCATAACTAACACATAAATAACACTTCTTACTCTAAAAGACTTAAGCCTGGTTTAACTTGAATGGTGAAACAACCTCATTGGGGAGTTTTTAAGAGAGTAAAAATAATTTTGTTATACATATCGAATTTTCACATATAATCAAATTGAATTCAACCTTCAGTGAGTCATAAAATCAAATTCACATTCTTTAATCATAATGGTTAACATATTATATAATATATATGTGCATGTACACACATACACACAGAGCTAGAAAACTCTTATAACTCTTATAACACAGAGAGAGCTAGTGTAACTCTTATAACCAGCCCTGAATTTTTCAGTTAGAAATGTACATAGAAAAATTGCAACACCATTATTGACAGAATTTTAAGACAGGAAATAAAGTATTTGAGTCTAAATTATTTTCCAAATATTTCAGAAATACTTTCAAAATGATTTCTAGGCCATAAGCTTCTTTTGGCCAAGGCAATTGTAAAATATGAGGAAAATATAATTCAGTACACTGAGGAAAGGCTCTCTGCAAGATACCTAGAGATGAGGTACACTATTTTGCAACACCTTAGCTAAAGCCAATGGAAGCAATGACATAAACTGGGTTAGGGAGCAGATGAAAAAATAAAACAACTAAAAAGCCAGTAAGCAAGTCAGTACTCTTTACCCAAGTGAAGGTCTAAAGAGATACATGATTAACTATCACTCCTTAAAATTAGAACTAATCCTGACTTCATTGTGAGATATCATAATCTTTAGAATATGTCATATAGAAAGCCAAGAAACACAGTGCTCCATGTGGAAATGAAGCCGCCATTCCTGCAGGTCTTCCTTTCATCATCTCCAAGGTGGCAGTAATACCAATCTGCATTTCAACAGTTTTAGAAGGCTCAAAAAGCAGATCCAGATTAGAATCGCCTGCTGATTGGATCTGTGACCCAGAGTCCAATCTGCACCCAATTCTAGTATGCATCAGATTTTTGAGCCCTCTGAAACTGTTGAAAGAGTGTGGGTTAGATCTGAAAACAGTATAAGCAGTATAAACTTCAGGATAATTGCTAAGTATTTAAGTGGGCTACCACATCCATTATCATTGGACAAGGACTCTTAATTTCACATTGGACAAATCTTTTCCTGCATGACATTTTTCCTGTATTCTCAGTTCGATACCTTCCTCAGTAAATAATAATAGTAATGATTACAAAACCACCAAATTCCAAATTTTACCAACATTTTCCTCCACTTACATGAGCAAAAATTTCTTTTCAGTCATTTCACTTTGACCGTATTTAAATTCCTACTCCTAAAATGTTTTAAATATACATTTGTTTTCACCTGGGCCCTAACATACAAAGAACACTCATGCAGATAAGCTTCATTTTAGACATGTTTATAGACTTTCCTTAACTTATATTACCATTAAGTAACTTTTACATATGAAAGTATAATTTCCTTTTCCTATATTTCATTGATTTGTCTTAGTCAATAGAGAGTCTCTAGACTATGTGGAAAATTATCTTGTATCCAAGATATACTTAAAATTGCTATGTAATACATACAAATTTTATTAAATAGTACATTATTTGATCCAGGCTTATGTTTTTCAGTCTATGAATTATCTCCTATTTTATGCAGAAGGGAATGATAGATTTTTCCCCCTCCTGTTTTCTGTGCCTATTTGCTTGGACAAGAATCAATGTCCTGGGAGCTGGATATCAGTGCAGCTATTTATATGCATCTATTTCTTACTTTGGTCCTTTTACTCAAAACACTGGGGAAGAACAGGATTGAATGATTTGCCTTGAGGCTCAACCTTATTGAATGACCCCCCAAAAATACATTGGAATTGAAAATCATTCTAACCAAACAGAAGCAGCCTTTGAAAGGAACTGAATGTGAACATTGATTTTGTACCTGGAAGCTGAGCTCTATGATCATTTGTTAGTTTCACCTTATCCACAGCCCCTTGAGAAGAGAGGATAAAATGTTTCAGATTTTAGAGGCTGAAATCAGACAATAAATGAATCTGTGTGAAGTTTCATATTTTTATTTCTTGAGGTCAGAAAAAGGGAACAGTTGAAAAATTCTAAGAGAAAAATGAGTACTTTGTGATGGCAATCCAGAGAGATTTTGTAGACATTTGTGATAATCTAAGACATTCAAGGGGAAAAGGAAGCTTGGAGACCTGCTGTATCTGTGCCCCCTGACTCCTGCTAATCATTAGAAAAGGTTTCAGGAATTTTAATAATATACTAATGTTTGGATACCACATCCCAGAGATTGTAATGGAATTTATTTGGGATGGGGAACTGGCATAAATATTTTTTTCAAAGTTTGCAGGTGATTCTATTCTACAATTAGGGCTGAGATGCACTGATCTAAATCTGTGGATAGGAATTACTTTGAAATTTTGTACAATCTGATTCGGCAGGTTGGGTTGGGAACCCATGGACTAACAAGCTCCCTAGTGAGGCCACTGCTGTTGTAGCTGCCAAAGGCTGAGTAGCAAAGATTCCATCGGGCTGCTCTATGGACATTCATTCCTTCTTGAGGGCAGCACTGTGTCAGGTATTCAGCACTGGTAAGCATGACTATCAAGCTGTATCTCTCTTCACCCTAAGGATGCTTTATTTCTGTTTTAACTTCTATAAATTGACACATTTAATATTTATCCTTTAAAATAACACTGTCATTCTGATATGGATTTTTAAATTATCCATTAATTGACACATTATTTTTTTGTGGAATTCCCAAGAAAGCAATCAGACTAAAATTAGCATGTAGAAAGCCATAAAGGAATGTTCTTTGGATCAACAGCTGTGGAAAGGCAGGAAAGGGAAGAAAATAGGAGTGAGTAGGGGGAAGCTTGGTTGGTAATGTGGTCTCAACAAGGGCCTGTCAATCCCCAGATCTTCTCAAGTGTTCCAAGTTGGTGCACCTTTATACCTGGCATTGAACAATTACTGAGTGTGGGCTGCTCCAGGAAGGAAGGTCACACTTTGAAGTGACAACTGAGGGCCATCTAACAGAAGCACTACCAGAAGGTAAGAGAATAAGTCCTTCAGTGCTAAGGGTGGACCCAGGCAATGCAGCACAGAATTTACTGATGTCTATTCATTATGCTCGCCTACAGCCCTACCACTGTGGTGTCTCATCTTGTCAGATCTCGGAAGATAAGCAGTGTCAGGCCTAGTTAGTACTTGGATGGGAAACCACCTGGGAACACCAGGTGCTGTAGCCTTAGGAGAAGGACCCAGCAATCCATTCGCAAAAAACAATCAGCCACTGAAAATCCTATAACTCCCAGAGAAATGCTAACAACATAGTTTCTCCTGTTGAACGTAGGGTCGCTGTGAGTTGGACATGGATTCAATGGCACCTAACAACATCAATTCCTTATTCTCAGTTGGTAGAGTGCTGCTCTGAGCTCTTGGAGGCCCTAGGTTCAATCCCCAGCAACTCAAAAATGGAAGGACATAGCAATCTATTCTCGAAGTAATGCCGAAACAATCATCCATTGAAAACCCTATGAATAGTAGAGAAGCACTGACATAGTGCTGGGCATGGCACAGTGTCAGGTAGTGTTTCATCCTGTTGTACGTAGGGTCACTATAAATCCAATCTGACTCAATAACACCTAATTACAATTTCTTTTGCTGCTACGGTGTCCTTCTCACAAACATTGGGAACAGCTTAGATAAGATTATAGAAGATTACTTTTCTCAGGGGCAACATAAAAGAATGATCAGCTAAAATGACAGGCATCACCACTGCAGCTGTTGTTGGGACCATAGCAGAATCCATTATCTCTGTCCTCCATGATTTACTCTACAGTTTCTTCTCCCTAAATGTGATCTCCATGGCTTATCCAGTGGTATAACAAAATCCCTCAATGCTCAGTTGCCTCCACCCTGGATATTATGTTATTATCAGGTCTTGTCTGCTATGGATACCTATTTAATATTCAAATTGAATAAGGAATGTTCAAGAAGTTCTTGAGTGTATGAACAAATTGACACATATATGCTTTCCTGCCCCTCCTGTATTATAGCAGCCCTTCCTCCTTCTCATACTGAGTCACTTCTTCTTCTCCCCTGCTGGTCCCTGGTCATGGAAAGCCCAAACTTCTACTTGTAGACCATAGCTTATAACTCATTGTAGCTCTTACTGTCTCCTTGGTGAACCTTTTGTGTACTTCTGGTAATAGGATGTTTCTTGCTTCAGAATCCAAAAAGTCACAAGAAGAGAATATGTATGTTTTTGCTGGTGATGGCTAGATTTTTGTATTTATATTGACTTACTTTGCTCTGGAAGCAAATGTGGTTTTTTGGATCAGGGGAAGATATTATTACAGCAATAAGCACCCTGGTTTCTATGCCCTAATTTCCCCCTTCAAGGTGATGCAGGCAGGGAGAGCCAGATGGTTAGGCCAGCAAGTGTACAAAATAGATTCCTTGCACCATAGAGTAGGATTCATAACATTATAATTCTGGGAGCCTATTATGGTTACAAACTGTCCAATTCTCTCCCTTTTCTCAAGAGAAGGGGAACTAGTTTATACCCTTCATGCAAACAGTCTTCTTTGGTGGACTATTATTCCTTTGTGTGTATATATACTATATTTTCTTTATCCATTTGTCTGTTATTTTTATTTTTATTTATTTATTTTTTTGGTACTGGGAGGCTGAATTTAGGGCCTCAAGCATACTTTGTGGGAGCACTCTGGGATCCTAAGTGCATATATTTTTTAAATTGACAGAGAGTCTCACTAAATTATGCAGGCTGCCTCTGGCTACAAACTTGCAATTCTCCTGCTTCCACCTCCCTAGTTGCTGGGATTATAGGCATATACCATCTCACCCAGCAATCTATTTGTCTGTTAAAAAAAGTTGATGCTATTGAAGCTGAGAGCAGAATAGTAGTTATTAGAGACTGAGGAGAATGTTCTGGGGAGGGGGCAGAAGGGGAAGGAAGCTCCATGGGAACAATGTTATTTTTTGACAGGATGAGTAAATTCTGGTGTTCTATTATACAGCACAGTACATGCAATTAAAAATAATGCATTATATATCTCAAATAGTTAGAACAGAATTTTAAAGTATTGTATACTCAGACAAATGACAAAAGTTTTAGGTGGCAGAAATGCTAATTACCCTGAGTTGACCACTATCCACTGTATACATCAGTCAAAGCATCAAATTATAGCCAGGCATGGTGGTAGACAAGGGTCGTCCCAGGAGGCTGAAGCAGGAAGATGGTGTGAGCCAGAAGCTCAAGGTCAACTCGGCACCATAAGACCTTATCATCAAAGACAAAGAAAAATCACATTGCACCTAATAAACATGTATAAATATTATGTATCACTCAAATAAATACATTGCATAATTAAATAAAAATCTTTCAAAAGAAGAAGTATCCTAACTATCCTTTGGAATATAAGTAGATGGATGACGTCAGATTTTCTCTGCTTTCAAAATGTATACTCACACCTCTGGGAGAGAAATTTCTCAATCACTCCAAGTTACTTTAACTAAGAAATGATTAATAAAAAATTAGAATATAGTTTATCTTTGGTAGAAGAGGAAGCAGATACAGAGGAAGCATAGAAGGCTTCAAAATACTGGTGACATCCTACTTTTCAAGTTGGACATATAAGTTTCTTTCTACTTTTTATAACATCTATATAGTTTATAATATATAATTATGTATTTATGAATTATTGAGAAATAAGTGGTTCAGTTGAAATTTTAAAAGAGAATATCAAGACTAGTTCTCCATCTATTACCCTGATGTTTATTTGAATTACCAGAAGAAATTCTCCTCACGCAGATCAGACATCACACCATTTCATGTCTCATGAGCTGACATGGATCTTTCAACTTCCCAGTGGTTACAACTGACTCCTCTGGAATCCATGATCAGTTATCCTCCTTCTATCATTTATTATCATAGCCCTTGTCTGTCTCTTTACTTTGATGACTTAATTCAGAAATCAACAAACTATAGCCCATAGGCCAAATCCAGATTGTTACCTATTTTGTAAATAAAGTTTTATTTAAACATTCACATTTACATACTGTCTATGGCTGCTTTCTCACTACAAGGAATGAGTTAAGTAGTTGTGACAGAGACCATGTAGCCTGCGAAACTTAAAAGATTAGCTATCTGACCTTTTACAGAAAATGTTTACTAACTCTTATTCCATCCAAATTCTGGCTCTTTCCTAAGGGCACAGCCTCCACCTAGTCATCCCAAGACAAGGCTACTTTTTCTTTCCTCTGCATGTACATCACCACCAGAGATAAGTAAGGGGACTAGGAACATTCATAAACCTTTCCTTCTGCTTTTTAAGAACACAAAACATCTGAAGCTCATTCCATTGTACTCTGCAATCTTTTAGGCAGCCATCACTCTTCGAGGCCTCCCAGTCTCTTCCTTGCTGTGGCCTCTGGACTACTGTCAATCAATCCTACCATTATTTTAAATAAGCACTGCTGATAACCTCACCAAATTCACTTTGTGTTCATTTTATATTCAACATCTCTCTCTTGCCCAGGCCACCTCCATCCTTCCATCTAATTTATTCTATGGCCCACATATTAGTAATATCCCAACTTTAACTGCACATACAATCCATTTTTTCATTCTCCACTACCCACTCCTCTCCTTTTGGGAATTCTGTTTAAAAATCAACTTCTAATTTACTAAGACTATGGTGAGGCCTGCGGCTTTTTCATTTTTAAACAACCCCCCAAAATGACTAGTGTTGCTGCTCCTTGAGTCATAGTAATGAGGGGTGAGTTTTCATGGCCTATTATTTTAACAGAAATTACAGGAGACATTGGTCAGTGGAAGGTGTTGAGAACATTGAAAAGTTATTCCTCATGTCTTTTTCTATGATCAGGACACTTGGGTTTGCTAATTGGCACCAATTAAGGTTAGATTCCTACTCTCTTCCAGAGACTTGGAAATAGGAACCTTAACTTCTTAATGATTACATTTCAAGGTTTAGCTCCCAGTTCATTGAGAAAATCATTCTTGGATTATAGAACTGGCAAGAGTGTTTAAAAAGACTCATATTTTAATGGGAATTTACAATGACAAATTTTCTAAATTAAATGCTACAAGGAAAAGGCCAGAAGCCCAGAGTCAAGACGAAGCCTGTCTAATGTTCATCTGGAGAGAACGTTAAGATCACCTTGGTCAGTTGTTTCACATTTATCCCCACCGTTCACTTTCTCTTGTGTGTGCACACATACACAACTTGGTATCTCCACTTTAATATTTAGTAGACATTTCATGTTTATTGTGTTCAGTGTTGAATCTCATTTTCCCAGCAAACCTACCTCATAAAGTCAAGTTTTACTTCATTATTCTGTACCAGAATGCTACTACCATCCTCAACAAATGCTCAACAAAAATTTAGGAGCAATTATTATTTCCTATCTTTTATCAGATATTCACACCAAATTTATCAGCAAGATTTATTTTGCTACATCTCAAAATATAATCCTTATCTACTAACTTATCTCCATTTCTATTACTACCATAGATACATAAATAAAATAAGGGACATTGTAATATCCTGCTAAGCAGTTGTATTACTGAGCTTGTCATCACTGTGGCAGAGAAACTGACCAAGGCAAACTCGAGATAAGAGATATTCACTGGGAGTTTATGGTTATGGTTAGTTCACAAAAGTGGGAAGGCATGATGTTGCAGCAGGCATTTAGGAAGCGGCCAGGCCTGTGGCAGGCAACCTCATGGCATGGTAGGATGGGAGGCAAAGAGTTATTGGGGCTGCGGGTCTGGGTAAAAACCTCCAAAGTCCTGCGCCCAGTGACTCACTTTCACAAACTACATCACACCTCCCAAAGTTTCCATAGCTTCCACAAACAGCACCACCAGATAAGGACCAAATATTAAAGCACATAGCTTTTGGTTGACATTTTAGATTCAAGCCATGACACTCTGCCCCTGGCCCACAAAGGTCATGGACATCCCATAATGCAAAATGCATTCAGTCCAACTTTGGAATCCCCAAAATCATAACAGTCTGAACCATATTCAAAGTCTAAGTCCAAAGTCTCCACTGAGACCGAAAGCAAACCTACCTATGGGCAAACATAAAACAGGTTACATACTGCCAACATACAATGGCACAGAGTAAGCATTCCCATTCCAAAATGGAGGAACAGGGGAACAGAAAGGAAAGATTAGTCTGTAGCAAGACTGATATCCCGCTAGACAAACTCTGTTGGTTAAAATCTGGCATTTGGCACACTTGACACCATCTGATATCGGGTGTCATCTAGGCTTGAACTGGCTTGGTCCTATGATTTGCAGTGCACATGGCCCCATAGGCTGGCTCCATATCTTGTCAGCAGCTTCCCTCAGCAGGCACTTCATGATGCTCACATTTCCAACAGCCTGTGGTCTCCATTTCTGCTTAGGCTCCGTCCTCAAAGCTTCACACATCAGCCCTTCATGGTCTCTCTATAGTCGTCTTGAGCCTGGTATACATTTCCTGGCCTCACAGAATATTTTCTGGAACCTTGGTGGCAACGTCCAGATTGTTTTAGCTCTTGATTCTTCATGCCTGCCAAATCAGCACCATGTGAGTATCACCAAGGGTTGCTGCTAGCTCAAGAGGTAGCTGGACCCTTTCAGACCATGGTTTCAGTGATAGCCTCTGTATTCCCAGACAATAAACCATTTCCCTTGGTAGCCCTCTTTCAGCTGGGCATCCTAGAGGCATTCACTTTTCTGACACTCTCCCTTCAAATGAGCTTTGTATTTCACACCCTAGAGCCTTAGATAGGAGCAGAATGACTAAGTCCTTCTGTGCCCTGAGGGAATTTCTTTTACTCCAGCAAAAAATGTGGAGGCTTCCCTTTACTGTGGCTTATCTCTTTAACAATTAAGGCCTCTTGGCCCAAACTAATCTTATCCACAGCAAACATAGACTAGCCACAGACTTTTCCATTTGTAAGCTGCCCATTTTTCAGATCTTTTTTTCTGTTCTTCCATTTTCTCTGGTTTTTCATAAATCTGGTTTGACACAGCAAGCAGCAACCACGTCACATCCCCAATATCTCACCACTCATAATATTTCCTCCATCAAGTGAATTATTTCCTTACTTTTGTTTTGTTTTTAGTTGTTTGGTTTTTTTGTGTTTTTTCTTTTCTTTTCTTTTCTTTTTTTTTTTTTTTTTCAGTACTGGGGATTGAATCTAGGGAAGTACTTCAACAGTGAACTGCACTCCTGTCCCACTTTAATTTTTTATTTTGAGACAAGGTCTTGCTTAGTTGGGCAAGCTGACTGTCGCCTCAAATTTACCTCCCAAGTTGTTGGGATTACAGGCATGTACCTCTGTGCCTGCCTTATTAGTTCATTACCATTAAATTCAGCCCCAGTCAAATCCTTAGGGCATAGGCAAAACACAGATAGTTTTTTTGTTAGAATATTAAAAAAAATTACTTTTAGTTCAGTTCCAATAGAGTCATCATCTCCCCTGTGAGTCTCATCCACATCTCTGTCAGTGGCAGCATTCTGGTCTTCCAAAATCTTACTCTGTTGTTAGGTGCCATAGAGTCAGTGTCCGACTCACAGCAACTTTACATACAATAGGTGAAACAGTATTGTCAGTGTTTCTCTGCTATTCATAGCGTTTTCAATGGCTCATTGTTTTGGGGAGTGGGTTGCCAGGTCCTTCTCCCAAGACTATAGCACCCGGTATTCTCAGGTGGTCTCCCATACAGCTACTAACCAGATCCAACTTTGCTTAGCTTCTGAGATCTGACAGGATCAGACACCACAGTGGTATGGTTATAGGCTACTTTAACAGTAGACAAGCTTGAGTTTGAGAGTTTAATTTGCCTTGTAATTCAGCCAGCCCCAGGATGAGAGTCTGCATTTGATTTCCAGCAGTCTCAGGCTATAGGAAATATGAGTCTCTTCAGGAAACACAGAGAAGACTTCAGTTCACTTATAACTGTGCTTTAAACTGAGAATTTGAGTCCCTGAGCTCATTCTTTCCTTTACCACCCTGTCTAACAACATTAGAAGTAACCAACAAACCTTATTATATTTATTAGTTTTCCAAGAATATTTGAAAGTATAGTATACAGAGTCACTTAGTGCCTTACCCTTTGTAAGCAGTTGATTGATGCTGATATCTTGCATATTTTTCATGTCAGATCATGCCACAGACTACCATTTCTTTCTTTATAACTAGGAATAGTCATTAGTTTCTATAAATCTAATCAGATTAGAGAGTTAATTCTAAAAACTCCAGAACCAGGTCATAAAATTCATTCTTAAAAATTCTATTCTTCTAGAAAAATTCATGATACCAAAATGTATATTTGTGAGGAGTCTCTTGATAAACAGAACCAGTAAGACATATAGGTATCCTACATGGCTCCATCTGCAAGGTGGAGACCCAATGAAACTGGTAGTGTACTCTGAAGACCTGAGAGCTGGACAGCTGATGACACAGAATCCAGCCCAAGGCTGAACGTGTATATTTTGAATCTCATACCATACCATCTCATACCCAAATATTACTCATAGGAACTTCTGTGGCTTCAAAAATATTATCTAAGAAATACTGTTTTAATAAAAAATGATATTATAAAATCTATTACTTTTGTATTTTTCAAAAGTGATCATATGATCAACACACACAAAATGGATGGTCATGAGGTCCCATCTACCTCACAACTACATGAAGCCATTCTTTGGTTCTTTTTATTTTCATGCCATTATAACATAGATAAGGTTTTATTACCTAGCTAATACAGTTGAATTCCTGCCTTCATACACATTAAATACTACCCAATAATCTTAAATCAAATTGTTTTCTTCCAAATATTTGAAAATCATATCAGACACCATTGGCAAATTTATGTAAGAATTTTAAGTTCTTTAAACATTATCTCTAATAGATGTCAGCTAATGATACATTTTAATTCTTAATATATATTGCCATCTATAATATTTCCTATCATGATTCATTCAGAAAGATGTTGTCAATGAATCATTAGAATTGATAAGTAAAAGCTCCTCTATCTGAGTGAAGCTTTTGTGTTTGAGGAGACAGATAATAGCTGATGTGCTCTGCCATAAGGTAAGTCTGAATGATTTTCTTCCACTTTGTTCTTTTCTAAATATTGGGCTAATGTGATATTATAATGTTCTGCAATGTTGTACTAGTGATCTTTCATTCACTACTTCAGTTACAGATTGTTGTTGTTGTTGTTAGGTGCCGTCGAGTCGGTATCCGACTCATAGCGACCCTCATAAGGTTTTCAATGGCTGAGTGCTTTGGGATTTCCTTGGGAGTGGATTGCCAGGTTCTTCTCCCATTTTTGCGGTGCTGGGAATTGAACTCGGGGCCTCAGAGACTGCACTATAATAGGAAAATGGTTATATGAATGGTATACAAAGATGGTTAACATTAAATGGATTCTAAGGATTTTTAAGCACTAAAAGAGTGAATTATCACGATATTTAAGATGTAAAAATTAATAAAAATCTTTTGGTGTAAACACAGAAAATGAAAAAAACCTCTTTTTAAAAGTAAGTATCTGAAGCTAGGCACGGTGGCACACTCCTGTAATCTCAGTGGTTCTGGAGGTGGAGGCAGGAGGACTGCAAGTTGAAGACCTGAGGCAGTCTGTGTAATTTAGCGAGACCCTGCCTCAAAAAGTAAAAAAACGGGCTGGGGGTGCAACTCAGTGGTCCAGCACTTGTAAAGCATGCAAGCGCAAAGCTCTGGGTTCAGCCCACAGTACCACCAAAAAAAAAAAAAAAAAAAAAAAAAAAGTATCTGGTTCTTTAGAAGCATCTAATATAGTGCCTTTGCTATTAATATCTTAGATCAATTATAGTAACTAATAACATAGTTATTAAACCCACACCGTGTGTCATTGTTACCTTGTTTTTTAAAGATATAATTTCTGAATCCAAAGGATTTACTTATTCTCATTCTTACATATTGTATCAGATTGCCTTAAATCCACTTTTAAAATTGGGGTAGGTAAATTTCCTCAGATATGCCTTATAAAATAATCTTGATATGGAATAAAATCCAAATTGAATGTTTTTAAAAGTTAAAAGAAACTAATTACTGGTCCCTTTGAAGTCTTAGAAAATAGCTTTTAAAGCTTGCCAGATAAGCAGTAGCTTGCCCAAAAGGGGAGTATAAAAATTATTCATAAAGTGGCATTTTATATTTAGGAATCTTTCCTAGAAATTAAAACCTGCTTGAATAAATTAAAATGCTCTGGGGAATTGGGCAATAAATTATAAGCATATTAGATTATAGGGCAAGATGTAAGGTAATTTTCCATTTTAAATAAAGAAATTGCTCTTGGAAGAGAATTAAAAGATGTATAGTTATACTCCATCTCTTAAGGGAAATAAGTACTCGTATTTAAAGGTAATATTAATTTTTTTCAATTTGTTTATAATTACATATTTTTGTATGTACTTCTGTATTTATGTTTCTATTCATATTTAGGGTAAAATAATTTCTACATTGAAAACCAAGAAAGGTAAAAATCATGTGTCTAGAAATTGTAAATAATTCCAGAAAAACCATGCAATCAGATTGATTAGAGCAACAAAAACACAGAAAAATGTAAATAGGGGACAATTTAGCAGGAAATCTGAAATGTGGGGTTTCCTGAACATAAGACCAAAAGTAGCTTCTTGAATACTCTGGAGGATGAATAGAAGCATTAAAAACTGGTGGGGGTTCACGCTCAGAAGTAGGAAACAATCAGTGTGTGGCAAGGTTTCATTTTCTATGGCTATAATCTTAGAAATCATAACACGATATAATTAGCTGTAGAATAAAAAAAGATTTGGTTCCCTTTTGGAACAAAATCTTTAATTTATGGGAGAAAGGGAGAAAATCTGTCAACTTTAGGGTGTAAGGAAAATCCAAATGCAAAAGGATGAAAGAAACAGAAAACACTGATACTTGGTGGGGGTGGAAGGCAGAAAAATATACTGAGCCTACAAGTACAGCTGAAAGAGGACAAGAGCAACTGTCATGGCCACAATGTTAAAATGTAGGGACACAGGAACTCCCCAAGATGAAAGCACAAGCAAACTATGTGATTTATATGTAGGCTAGCAAATGCAGACTGAAAGCAATGGTAGAGTTTTCTGAGGACAACAGCAGGAGGTAAATTTCAAGGAGGTACATTGCAAAAAGAACACTGAAAGCTGAAGGTGGAGTTGACAATGAGAAATGATAAATTGGTCCCCATCATAACCTTCTAGCAAATTAGTCCCTACTGTAAACCAAAGGCACTGCTGGAAGCATTTGAAGTCTGTGATGTACTGAGTGTAACTATAGCAACAACAAATCTCAAGTGCTGTCCAACCCTTGCCAAATACCTATACTGAAAGTCCAGCAAAAGGAAAAGTAAACCCACTTTACTATATCTAGTGAAATGTCCTTCAAAATACAATAGTGAAATACTTTCTCAGACAAACAAACGTAGAATGAATTCATTTCCAGTTAACTTATATCATAAGAAAATGAAGCTATTCAGGAAGAAAGAACACGATACCAGGCTGTAATAAGGATATATATGCACAAACAAGAACAATGGAATAGTGAAAGTTAAAAAAAAAAAAAACCTTACTTTGTTCCTGTTTTAGTTGCTGTAAAAGATATGAAGGAAAAACTAATATAAAGGACTTATATGTTTATAGCATATATAAAAGTAAGATGTATGACAACAATATACAAGATGGGAGTGATGAATTAGGAATATATTGTTTTAAGTTGTGTATACTGTATGAGGTGCTACATTATATGAAGGCAGAAGTGTATACTGTACACTATAGGACAGACATGAACATTTTCAATATTTTACCCACTAAATTGATCTAATTGACATTTAAAGAATGCTATACCCAATAAGCCTGCAGCCATAGCCCTGTGGCATCT
>VMDO01018792.1:15748-26857 GCA_007922755.1 Pedetes capensis
TGGATGGGAGACCGCCTGGGAACACCAGAAGCTGTAGGCTTGGGAGAAGGACCTGGCAACCCCCTCCCAAAAATCAATCTGCCATTGAAAACCCTATGAACAGCAGAGAAGCACTGACAATAGTGTTTCCCCTGTTGTACAGAGGGTCGCTATGAGTCGGATACCGACTCGATGGCACCTAACAACAACAACAACATATCCAATAACGTCTGCAGCCACAGCACCCTAGCGTTCAATCCCACCTGATTTCGGAAGTTAAGCAAGATTGGGCCTAGTTAGTGCTTGGATGAGAGATCGCTTGGGAATACCAAGTATTGCAGCCTAGGGAGAAGGACCAGGCAATCCACTTCAGAAACAACATGCCATTGAAAACCCTATGAATAGAAGAGAAGCACTGGCAGAGTGCCCAGCACGGCACAGTGTCAGAGAGTGTTTTGTCTTAGGACTCAATTCAGAGGCACCTAACAACAACAATAATACCCAATAAAAGCAGATACACCTTTTTTTCAAAGGTACATGAAACAGTCACCAAAATTGATTGTACTCTAGGCCATAAAACAAACCTTAACATATTTGAAAAATATAAAGTGGATTTTCAATAATATATGTAAACTAGATATTAAATATAAAGAGCTATTTGGAAAATCTCCAGAATAATTAGAATTTAAACAGCATACTTCTAAATCACCTATTCATTCAATAAAAAGTATTAAACACTATTTTTAATGGAGAAGAAATGAAAACACAACATATAAAAAATTCTAGGATGAAACTAAAGGAATGTTTAGGGGAAAACGGATAGCATTAAGTGCTGAAATTACAAAAGAAATGATTAGCTGTAGAATAAAGAAAGATTTGATTCCCTTTTGGAACAAAATCATTAATTTATGGGAGAAAAGGAGAAAATCTGTCAACTTAGTCTCAAATTAGTAATCAATGTTTCCACAATATGAAGCTAGATCAACAAGTGCAAACTATACTCAAGCAAAGGAGGATAAACTCCAGCAATAATAAACATAACAAGATAAACCACAGAAGTATGGTATTGGTGAAAAGACAAAAATACCTGTCAATGGAGCAAAATAAGGAGCCAAGAATAGAACCCCTGATGTCAACTGGTATTTTTCAAAGCTGTAAAGAAAAGTCAATGGAGAAAGGACAATCTTTCCAAGAAATGCTTCTTGCAAAATTTGACATCCATGTACAAACATGAACCTTAATTCATACATTACAGAGAAAAATTAATTTAAAATGTGTCATGGTCTTAAAGTAGACCATAAAATTATGAAATATTTGGAGAAAAAATCATAACAGAAAAACTTTATGACATTGATTTTGAAGAGAATATAAGCACAGAGTAAGTTAAATACTTGGAAAACATATAAATTTTTGAAATACAACAGGTATCCAAACACAAGGAACTGTCACAACTCAATAATAATAAAATAAGTATATAAAAATAAAAACAAAAGCTCTAAACAGAGAAACTATTCAATGTTACATGATGGTAAATAAGCATTTGAAAATGCTTTTGGTGTGTCAATTTCACTGTTAGTAAAATGCAAATTAAAAATACAAGATACCATTATACACTTAATGTATGTAACACCTAAAAAACAGTTAAACTGAGAATAGTAAGTGGTAAAAGCACCAGCTGAAACATTTTCCCATTCTTAGGTACAAAATCAAAACAACTTTCAAAAGTGGCTTGTTATTCTTAGATGCCGTCAAGTGGGTGTCTGACTTACAGTGACCCTATGTACAACCAACAACACACTATTGTCAGGGCTTCTCTGCTGTTCCTAGGCTTTTCAATGTCTGATTGTTTTTTGGGAGTGGCTTGCCAGGTCCTTCTCTCAAGCCTACAGCACCTGGTGTTCCCAGGCAGTCTCCCATCCAAGTACTAACCAGGCCTGACCAATAAGATGCCACAGTGGTATGGCTGCAGGCAAAAGTGGCTTAATCATTTTTTATGTAATTAATCAAACACTACTAAATGATTCAGTAATACCACTCCCAAGAGAAAGGACACTTTACAGTAACAAAAATGGAGCAGCATGGGAATGTTGATAGCTACTTTTTAGACATCAATAACTGGAAACAACCGATATTGTGCAACCAATGATGGATAAAAGAAAAACTGCTAAAATACAATACGATCCAGCAATAAAAATGAACCAAATAAAAATAAGCATTGCTATATAATCTTCATGCCATGAATAGATTACAATTTAATGATGCACTTGACTAATGATGGATATATCAATGATTTTCCACTGGAATTTTTCCAATGTTATTTTCAATACTCATTTACGGTACAGGTGTCTGTAGGTTTCTTGAGATGATGCAATAGGAAAGAGAATAGATTACAAGATACTTATCTCTTCAATTTTACTTTGTTGTTATTGTAACAAACTTTATAAGACCTCTATTTGCTGATGTGGCACAACTCATAATGAAGAGAAACAATTGTAAACATTCATTAATAATTGAAACAAGGAATGTACATAGTATGAATCTAGTAATATTAGAAAACCTCAAAAGGAAATGGAACACATAAACATCAACATTCTAGGTATCAGTGAGCTAAAATGGACTGGCGTAGGCCATTTTGAATCAGATAATCATATGGACTACTATCGTGAAAATGATAAATTAAAGAGGTTTCATTCATCAATAAAAAAAATCACAAGAAGTACAATGCTGTCAGTGATAGAATAATATCCATATGCCTACAAGGAAGGCTGGTTAATATGACTATTATTCAAATTTGCACTCCCACCACTAATGCCACAAATGAAGATACAGAAGATTTTTACCATCTCATGCATTCTGAAATATGCAATTTATTATGCAATCAGGATGTACTGTTATTATTGTTGACTGGATTGCCAAAGTTGGATACAGAGAAAAAGGCACAGTAGTTGGAAAATATGGCCTTGGTGACAGAAATGATGCTAGAGATTACATGATAGAATTTTGTCAGACCAATCACCTTTTCATTACAAATACATTTTTCGACCAACATGTCAACTATACACATGGAATTCACCAGAGGGAATATACAGGAAACAAACTGAGTACATTTGTGGAACGAGACAATGGAAAAGCTCCATGTCAAATATCAGAATGAGACCAAGTGCTGATTGTGGATGAGGCCATAAAACTGCTCATATGCAGGTTCATACTAAAACCAAAGAATGTTAGATCAAGTGTACAAGAGCCAAGGTTGGACCTTGAGTATATCCCACCTGAGTTCAGAGACCACCTGAAGAACAGCTTTCATGCATTAGATACTAGTGATCAAAGATCAGATAAGTTGTGGCATGAAATCAAAGGCATTCATGAGGAAAGCAAAAGGATATTAGACAGGAAAAACAGAAATGACCAAATTACATGTCAAAGGGACTCTGAAACTTGCTCTTGAATGTCAACCAGCTAAAGTGAAAGGAAGACATGATGAAGTTAAGGAAGTAAACAGAATATTTCAAAGGGCAGCTTGAGAGGACAAAACCAAATATTATAATGACATGTACAGAGAGCTGGAGACAGAACACCAGAAGGGAAGAATATGTTCTGTTTTTCTCAGGCTTAAGGAATTGAAGAAAATATTCAAGCCTCAAGTGGCAATAATGAAGGATTCCACAGAGAAAACATTAATTAATGTAGGAACATCAAAAGAAGGTGGAAGGAATACACAGAGTCATCATACAAAAAAGAATCAGTGGATGACTAACCATTTTAAGAGGTTGCATATGCTCAAGAACCAATGATATTGAAGGACTAAGTGGAAGCTGCCTTGAAGAAATTGGCAAAACACAAGGCTGCAGGAATTGATGGAAATAGAGATATTTTAACAAACAGATGCAGCACTGGAAGTGCTAGCTTGTTTATGCCAAGAGATTTGGACAAAGCTACTCATCCAACTGACTGGAGAATATCCATATTTGTGCCTATTCCCAAGAAAGGGGATCCAACAGAATGTGGAAACTGTTAAATGATATCATTCATATCATATGCAAGCAAAATTTTACTAAAGTTCATTCAAAAGTGAGTATAGCAGTATATAGACAGGGAACTGTGGAGAAATCAAGCCTGATTGAGAAGAGAGCATGGAACTAGGGACATCATTGCTGATGTCAGATGATATTAGCCAAAAGTAGAGAATACCAGAACGATGTCAGTCAACGTTTTATAAACTATGCAAAGGCATTTGATTGTGATGATCATAAGCAATTATGGGTAACACTGCAAAGAAGGAGAATACCAGAGCACTCAGTTGTACTCATGAGGAATCTGTACATGGGCCAGAAGACAGCTGTTTGAACAGAACAAGGAAACACTACTTGGTTTAAAGTCAAGAAAGGTGTGGGCTAAAGCTGTATCCTTTCGCTGTTTCTCCTCAATCCCTATGGTAAGCAAATAATTTGAGAACCTGGACTTTATGGAGAACATGGCATCATGATTGGAGGAAGACCCACTAACAACCCATGTTATATAGATCACATAACACTGCTTGCTGAAACTGAAGAGGATTTGAAATATTTACCAATGAAGATGAAAGAACACAGCCTTCAGTACAGATTATGACTCAACATCAACAAAGTAAAAATCCTTAACGCTGGGTCAGTAGGCAACTTCATGAAAAGCAGAGAAAAGATTGAGGTTGTCCAAGATTTGTGTTACTTGGTGCTACAATCAACACCCATGGAAGCAGAAGTCAAGAAATCAAAAGATGTATTCCATTGGGATAAGCTGCGGCAAAAGACCTCTGTAAAATATTGAAAAGTGAAGACATCACGTTGAAGACAAGAAGAAGGTGTGCCTCACTCATGCCTTGGTATTTTTAGCCACATCATGTGGTTATGAAAGCTGGACATTGAATAAGGGAGACAGGAGAAGAATTGATGCTTTTGAATCGTGCTAGAGATGAATATTGAATAGATCATGAACTGCCAAAGGAACCAATAGATTCTTATTTGAGGAAGTGTAACCAGAGTGAGTACCCCTCAGAAGCAAGGATGGCTAGACTGTGTCTGATGTATTTTGTACATGTATTCAGGAGACACCAATCTCTGGAGAAGGACATCATGTTTGAAGAAGCTGTAGGTCAATAAAAGACAGAAAAACCCTCAATAGATGGATTAACACAGTGTCTGCAACAATGGGCTTAAACATAAATAAGATTGTGTGCCTGGCACAGAATCAGAGAGTGTTTCATTTGTTGTACATAAGGTCATTATGTTTTGGAACCAACTTCTAAGCACCTAACAACAACAACATTTGTATGTAATAATATTTTTATTTGCACATAAAGATTATAAAGTGGACTATCATTTCATTAATTTACTTGTCCTAACCTTCTTTGGGGGTAAATAGGCAAATCTTTTGGTCACTTTTCTATTAGGTATTTTGTTTTTTTAATTGTTTATAGAATTTTTATTTTAAGGTTCTGGATACAAGTCCTTTCTCATTTATCCATTTTAGAAATTGTTTTCACCTTTTTGTGGCTTGTTTAATCATTTTCCCAGTTCTTGTTACGTGTCCTCGAGTTGGTCTAACTCATTGCAACCCTATGTATAACAGAATGAAACACTCCTAGACACTGTGCTATGCTCAGCACTGTGTCAGTGCTTCTCTTGTGTTCAATGGCTAATTGTTTCAGGATTGTTTCTGGAGTGGACTACTAGGTCCTTTTCCCATTTTTTCAGTGCTGGGGATTGAACCTAGGGCTTCAGAGAGAATGGAGCAGCACTTTACCAACTGAGCTAAACTACAGTGGCATCTATCAATGCACAGCTTTGAATTTTATTATGTCATTGCTTTTTCATGTTAAAACAAACTTCCCTGAAAATGTGATGAAATTTCTTCTATATATTATTAAATTTTAGAGTCTTGATTTCATATTTAGCTAACTAATCCACTTTATATGGCATGAGGTTTGGCTCCATTTCATTTTTCTTCCATGTATAAATTGTAGTTTTCCCAGGACAAATATTTTTCACTGTCTTGCAGTGTCTTTCTCTGTCTCTCTCCTCTCTCTCTCCCTCTCTCTCTCTTTCTCTCTCTCTCTCTCTCTCTCTCTCTCTCTCTGTCTGTCTATCTATCTATCTATCTATCTATCTATCTATCTATCTATCTATATATATATATTTAGCCCTTGTAGGGCCCTCTCTCTATATATGTGCATATGCACACACATATATGTATATACGTTGTTGCTGTTAGGTGGCATTGAGTTGATGTCCAACTCATAGCAACCCTACATACAACACGTGAAACATTACAACAGGCAAAACACAATTATAAGTGTATATATATGTGTGTGTATACATATATATATATATATATATATGTATACACACACATACACACACACACACATATATATAACTACCTATGTCTTTTTCACTAAGGCGTTTAGTTTCTTTTTTGGGGGGTTTTGGGGGTTTGGGGTTTTTTGGGGGGGCTTTGGGTGTTTTTTTGGGTCAATGGACATCTATGTGAATTATGAAATATTTAAAATAAATCTTATATATCTTTTCACATTATTTTTTCATTTCTGAATCTTTTATAGTTTGATTTTTGTGGGGATTTTTGGGTTGGCATTCATTTACACATATGACATTTTACTTTAGAACTTGTTTTACATCACACAAATAAAGCAATAATATAGTGATGCAGTTTGGAACTTAATTCTGTAGCTTAAACAAGAAGAAAATATAATCAACTTACAGTTCAGTCTAATTTTTTTTAACCCATGGGTATATTGGTTAAATAGTTTTGGCTTGATCTGGACATATTTCCAGTCTGTAAAGGATGCAGAAATTTGCCAAAACAATGAACTGAGCATCAAATAGCTGTCCCTAGAGCCTGTGAATCTCCTCCTTTCTACATGATTAGGCCATGATCAACCATTATTATGTCAGCATCACAAAAGATTAAACACATATCAGATTGTATTCTTCCTAAAAAATAAAACTAAAGACAACTGCCTCTGGTCCTGGGTAGAAAAAATACCACCCTATCAGATCTTCAAATTTCTTTTTCACATTTATACCAGATCAATTGACAAATCCCTTTTTCATAAACAGTTATTGACCTAGATGAATAAGACTTTTATTCTAGAAATATTTTGAGTTCTTGAGACATAAGTCTATAGACAATCTATATTGTCTATAGACAATCACTTGATGAAATGATGTACATAGGCTCTGAGACTGACAAGATTATTAGTGGTCCTTTTGGATTTTTGAGTAAACAGAAGCTAATAAGCCATAGGCTGATATCAAGTATGGCAAGACCATTAAAATCCATTCCATGTATCTGTCAGCTAATGAAACAGCTGACAGAGGTTTTCGTAAAACAGCCCGGTAGAGTCCATAGCTGATTAGATTCTGAGAGGAAAGCAAGGAGTAGAGAGGGAGCAGTTCCATTGTCCCTTCTGGAAAAATAGCCCTAGGTAATGAAATTGGCCCTAAACTAAGAGATTTAATACTGAAACCACGGTTATGTGATTCAGAGGTTACCTGCTAGTGAAATGGTTGGGAGAGGTGCAGGTAGTTCTAAAATCCTTATTCTGAAATAATTTTGTACTCTTTCCTTATTTATAACTATCTCAAAAGATGCTGTTATGTACATAGTAGTAGTTTCACTCAACACATTTCTGTTCATTTGACAATATGTGTGCCTACTCTATGTCTGGCAGAACATTCTAAAATCACCAGTAACAAAGAACTGACACAGGGAATTAATGCCATCTGTATTTGAATTCACCTTAAAGTTAATTATCATGGATAAATGAATGTTACTACTTTTAATAACTGCTTTTGGAAGTCCTACAAAGTGATATTTCAATGGGGATGATAGTGAGTTAGGATATGGCTAAGTGCTTCTTTTGTGAGTGTGTTAATCCTTTGGGATCTTGTTAATGTACATATTCTGTTGCAGGACTTTGAGGTAAAGTGCAGGATTTGTCATTTCTACCAAATTCCAAGATGATATGGATACTGCTGTTCTGTGTACCCCATTTGGGCTGGGGTTTAGCTCAGTTGATAGAGTGCTGCTCTGAATGCTCTGAGGCCCTGGGCTCAATCTCTAGCACTGTAAAAATGGGAGAAGGACCTAGCAGCCCACTCCAGAAACAATCATGCATACAAAACTCTGTGAATAGCAGAGAAGCACTGACATAGTGCGGGTCAGGACACAGAGTAGGGGACTATTTCTTTCTGTAGAATGTAGGGTCACTATGAGTTGGACCTGACTTGATAGCCCCTAACAACAACATGTACCCACTTTCGAGTTTTAAGAAACTATATAATTGAGTGTTTCTCAATACTGAATAAACCACTGAGTAGCCTTATATGCTCCCAGACCTTATCAAAGAAGATGCAATAGGGACAAAAACAGGTTGCAATAAATGGAAGAAATATTTATAGCTTGAAATACAAATCTGAAGATTCTTTCACTTTATGTCATCACATTAATAAATCTTTAATTCTAGTCTAGAAAATTTACTTTAGAATTCATAAATATAAATTTTAGCAAAGTTTCTAAAAGACTGGGAAAATATTACAGATAAAAATCTATATTAATGTTCAGATAAGTGATGTATTTTAAAATTCATTTAGAAATATTTATTAAATAGAAAAGTCATGGTACCAACCTTCTCATTATTTTACCTCTGCAAATAGCATACAATATTTAAAATTCTGTTATCTATTTGACAAAAATATTAAATTTTCGATGAATGATGTACTATACATGAATCTCTCTAATTTACGCCCATTTCTAAGTTGAAAAATGAAGTTTTTCAGGGATAATTTATTCATTGATTTTATTTTGCATTCTTTCTACTTCAGAATATAAAATAGTAACTTATCACAACTGAAATTAGAAGTGTCATTTCTTTAGCATAATGCTGATTCAGGCGATGAAAGAAAAACAAAACAATTGCCTGGCCTGTGTGATTTCTTTCTTCTGATCAGGATAATAGGTAGCTTTCAAGGCTATTGTTAGAGCAGAATTTTAGTTTTTGCTTTAGGGGTATTTTCTGATTTAAAAAAATATTTTCCCTTTTTCCTTCTTAAACTATTTGTATCTTATCTCTAAAATTGATTTTTCTCAGCACCTTATAGTATATTTTATTTTTATTTTGATATATAAAATACTTTATGTATTTTCATATATGTACAGAAAAGAAAATATAGGATATTATAGAATAAAATTTTTATTTGCAAAAATAGGTATAAATTACTCAAAGAAGAAAAAATACTAAAACAAATAATTTCTCCTATTCATTTTACAGGTTTCTTTGTTAAGATCCTTGTCACTAATTACATATTAGCATGTATAAGCAGAGCCAGTGAACATGCTATGTGTGCCTTCAAAAAGTATAACTTAAAAGTAATCTCTCAGGTTGTTAAACAATTTTTTCACCTTAAGCCTCTAAGTCTATAAATAACATTTAAGTGCATTTGCTATTAACCATCTGTTAAATTATTTCATTTCTTTTATAATGAGATAAACATCATAAAATACAAAGGAAACATTGCAAGCTGTAAGTATTGACAATACAATACAATTAAATATTCAATTCAAACTTAATTTGGAATATAACATCAACATATCTAATTTACAGCAGTAAAATGTAACATCACTACCACTGTGGTTTGGATATGATTTGTGTTCCTCCAAAGGTTTGTGTATTAGACTCTTGGTCCCCAGGGTGGTGCTATGGGGAGGTGGTGGAACCGTTAAGGGGTAGAGCCTAGTAGAGGTCCTTAGGTCATTTGTGGGCATGCTAGCAGAAGGTAGCACTCCTGTGACCCCTTGAATTCTAGAGGAAATGTTATTGTAAAAAGAGCAAGCCTGGCCCCTCACAGTCTCTCTGCTTCCAGGACAGAGATGTGATCTTCCTCCTGACATTCCTATCTGCCATCAGGTTATGCAGCCAAGGGATGGACCACACCAGGGAGCATAGTCTATGCTGTTTGGAATTTGAACTTCAAAAACTATGAATTAAATAAACCCATTTTGATTCATAAGTATCCTATGTCAGGTATTTCATTATGTGATGAAAAGTTGACTAATATAACTACTCTAGGAGTTAATTCAAGGAATAGTTTACAAATATATTAGATTTTAATGACCATAAAACCACATAAACAAAATGGTTAAGTGAGGAGTCCCCCCTTTTTTTCTTTTTGACTTATGCTAAGCATATGACACCATTTGAACATATTTGTTTGGATAACACCAAATGCAGTGCAGCCACTATTTCATCAGTGTGTCATTTTCATTGTTTATAGCATCATGTATATTGCCTGGGTGCACTTACATAATTATTGCATCAACAAAATTACTTTTAGGTAAATATATATAATCCACTTTTGTCCTTCAAGAACAGTTATATTTTCATAAACTCCCTTTTTAAAATAATTTTTAATTTCTGAGGCTCTCTGAATTCTCTGTACTCTTAATTAGGTAAATGATATTCATCCTTATTTCTGAACTCAACTATCCACAAATAATGGAACAAAATTCTACCCTTGATGCATATGAATAATTGCCATTTGCATAAAATTATTTTAAAACATTCTAACATTCAGTTGTTATTATTAAATGTCACATTCATTTCACCTGCAGTGTTCATGACACATCATATTATACATTGTTAGCATCAAATAATTACATAAAAGTAATCTATTTTTCCCAATTTAGTGAAGAGTTCCTACTCTAAAATGCTTGGGTAAGTAAAATTTGGCAGTTATTTTACTGTTGGACCACTCAGAACCTATAATATGTAAATGTATATTATGACTATGACTTTTTGTCCATGGGATCTACTGGTTTATAGAATATCTCTCAAGAGTATTATGGTACAGAACATAGTTTTGGAGAAAGGGTGACAGAAAGCATGTATGAGAAACAATGGAAAGATATTCCAAATTTTAAATGGTCACTCACTTTAATAAATACATATTTAATTGACTAGGAATCCATTAGAAGGACAGCATAGTGCATTTACAAAGCATGTCAAATAAAAAGAAATAATTTGCATAAAATTTGAGGTTACTGAGTGCCCACCAGACTATACTATGTTGTTGT
>VMDO01018792.1:26957-41545 GCA_007922755.1 Pedetes capensis
GTTAGGTGCCGTCGAGTCGGTATCCGACTCATAGCGACCCTCTGTACAACAGGGGAAACACGATTGTCAGTGTTTCTCTGCTGTTCATAGGGTTTTCAATGGCAGATTGATTTTTGGGAGGGGGTTGCCAGGTCCTTCTCCCAAGCCTACAGCTTCTGGTGTTCCAAGGCGGTCTCCCATCCAGGTACTAACCAGGCCCAACCCTGCTTAGCTTCCGAGATCTGACAGGATTGGATGCCACAGGGCTACCGCTGCAGGCAGACTATACTATATTTGGCACTATTTATGAAATACATTGTGGTAGAGACAAGTTAATATAGCAGATATGATCAATATGAAGGCATCTGACTGTTCTTCGTAAAATTGAGATCATCCCTGGAGATTGTTTACAATTCTCTGCAAAACTTTAAGATGCAAACGGTTACCTGGTGAGAATATGAGAGTTAAGATGATTAAATGGTTTTGAAAATATGAGATACAAGCAAGAATTAGGGATACTTTATCCAAGGGAAAAGTCAGCTCAGCATACAGAATAACTAACATTAATTTTAGAAAGGTTATCATATGAAAGATGATTCAATATTTTAAAAATGAATTGACATTAAGGTGTGATATATTTTAGATTAATATAAAATATTAAATTAATATACAAAGTTAATTGTTCCAAAATGTAAGAGACCTCTTAGGGAAGTATGGATTTCTTTGGGACTTGAGGTACTAAAACAGACAAATCTGTTATTTCTGCCTTAGAATCTTAAAAAGAATAAAAGTGTCAAATAAAACATGATTTAAAAAATACTAGAAATATCTTTCTAAATTTAATGTTCTATAATTCTGTCCTCTACAAATAAAAAAGCAAGCTTTCTGTTGTGTAACGTTTATATTTTCAGAAGGAAACAAAATTAGCTCATAACTAGCAAATTAGCACCACATTCATCTAATTTGATCAATGTATAAATATTGAAGAGCTAATAAACATCCAAACCCTAAGAAACTCAAAGGCTCTGGGCTCTTGCTGAAAAAATTCATTCTCTCCCATGAGGCTATTTCACCTTTAGTAAAAGAACAATTCATCTCCAGACTGTTAGGTATGAAAGTACTATTAAAATTAGTATAATTTTACCTGGGCACCATGACTCATGCCTGTAATCCCAGCCTTTTGGGGGGTGGAGGCAGGAGGAATGCGAGTTCAAGGCAAGAGGCAGCCTGTGTAACTTCTTGAGACCATAACTCAAGATTAAAAAAAAAGAAAGTATTTAAAAGAAGGCTGAGAGTGTAGCTCAGGGGTAGAACACTTGCATAGTATACACAAGGCCCTAGGATCATCCCCCAACTATCACAAAAAATAGTATAATTTTGAAATAATGGATGGGATATATTATAATTATCTGAAATAGCTAGAAAAATTTATGCACTTTTATATGTGATGTTGGAACAACAGAGTGGATATTTGGACAAATATGAAATCACATTCTATAAGGAACCATGCAGTTATACAAGCACTGAAAGAAAACATGCTGAATTCCTCTGTTACCTGAATATATAGATAATGTAATGATAGAGATATAGGTCATATAAAGCAAAATGCAGAAGCAATACATGAATAGATTAATACATCTGACTATACACAAATTAAAAAGTACATATTTCTATACTGATAAAGACATGTTGGAAAAAATCAGATAAAAACTTAAATTTGGAAGAAATTGTGAAGTATATGTACAGAGAGGGCTGGGATTTAGCTCAGTTGGTAGAGCGCTACGCTGCAGTCTCTGAGGTGCCAAGTTCAATTCCCAGCACTGCAAAAATGGGAGAAGGGCCTGGCAATCCACTCCCAAGGCAATCCCTAAACAGTCAGCCATTGAAAACACTATGAGGGTCGCTGTGAGTTGGATACCAACTCGAGGGCACCTAACAACAACAACAATGTACAGAGAAAATAATCAAATCAGTAGTACATGAAGATCCAGGAAAGAGGGACGCTAGATTCTTGTCAAAATGAGGTAAGAGACACTAGGTTTACCTGAACTGTAACAAGACATATGATACAAGGACACTCAGGATGTTGGATATCAGGAAACAAAGGGAAGCAGTTCAAGGGAGATGGGAGGGAAATGAAGGAAGCCCTGCAATCATCCCAGCCTAGGGAGAGTTTGTAGGCAACCTACAGTGGCATCTCCAGGTTGAAGAGAGAGACCTGGAAACCAAGGAAGGCAACTTCACAGGGCAATTTCCTACTATGCAATACTGGAGAGACAGCTGCACACAGAGAAAATGTGATGGATTTGAAGAAGGTTTCCCTCAATACTTTAAATGTGTGGATTTGTTTCTGGAATCTTTTTTCTGTTCCATTGTGTTATATATCTGTTTTTAATGCCAATTCCGTAATGGTTTGATTATTATATCTTTTTAGTACATTTTGATATCAGATATTGTGGTTAGTGGGATGCCTTTAGCTTTGTTACTTTTGCTGAAGATTGCTTTGGCTTCTTGGGGTCATTTCTCTATTTTTTTATTTTTTTGCAGTACTGGGGATTGAACCCAGGGCCTCGCGCTTATATGCTTTGCAAGTGCTGGACCACTGAGCTGCACCCCCAGCCCAGTATTTTTACTTTTTTGAGACAGGATCTCACTAAATTATGCAGACTGCCTCTGGTCTCAAACTTGCAATCCTCCTGCCTCCGCCTCCCGAGCCACTGGGATTACAGGCATGCACCACCACGCCTGGCATTTCTCTAATTTTTAACATGTGATTCTCTTATAAATACTTGATCCAATTAAAAATAGCTTTGTGACATACAGTGATAACACATATGCATGTACTCAGGTAAATACTTGATGAAGTGTTTCTATGTTTGTTTGAATTTTATCCAGAGGATTTTAGTCAATTCAATAGTTGGTGTTCAAATCCAGGTCCTCAAACATGTTTTTCAAGCACTCTACTGAGTTGTATTCCCAGCCTATTTTTCACTCTTTTATCTTGAGACAGGATCTCACTAAGTTGTGCAGGCTGCCTCTGGCCTTGAAATTGTGATCCTCCTTCCTCTGACTTCTGAGTCACTGGGATTACAGGTGTGAGCCAGCACCTGTAATAATAAATATGGTAGAGAGAAAAAGATGGGAGAAGGACACGGCAATCCATTCCCAAAGCAATCCCGAAACATTCAGCTATTGTAAATCCTATAAGGATGCGTATGAGTTGGACCTGATTCAATGGCACCTAACAACATCAGCAACAAAGAGAAAAAGCACTGGACAGAAAGTTCAAAATATGAGTACCTTTTGTTTTCTCTACTTCTTTGTTAAGTGTCCTTGGACTGTATTTTATATATCTTATCCTCATTAATTCACTGAGTACCAGTCCTAATTCTAAGCTTAACTATAATAATTTCTGAATATCAAGGGATTAGAAGGATAATTTTCCCTCCCTCCCTCCCTCCCTCTTTTTCCTCCCTCCCTCCCTCCCGCCCTTCTTTCCTTCTTTCTTTCCTTTCTTCCCTTCTTTTTTTCTTTCTTTCAGTTTTTGGGTTTTGAACCCAGGACTATGCACATACTTTGTAAGTGCTCTACCACTGGGCTGCACCCCCAGCCCATTTTTAATTTTTCATTTTGAGTTAAGGTCTCACTAAATTACACAGGCTCTCTCTGGCCTTGAACTCATGATCTTCCTGCCTCTGCCTCCTAAGTTGCGTGATTTCAGGCATGTACTACTGTGCTCGACCTTGGAGTGATATTTACTTTTGTCCTATTTATGCCCCACAATGATAAGAACCTTTTTTTGCTTCTTGATGCTGTGCCCCAAAATTCAGATGTTTATCTTGATGAATATGAGGATTGACAAGATCAAAATGCCTGGTTCAATTAGTAGTATTATCATAAATATGCATGAATGCATCCAAAAACTAATTGTCCCTGTATATAAACTCCAAACCATTCCAGAGAACAGATGGTATTGAGATTGACTAGCAAAATGCCTATCTTTCAATTTATAAGTGATATATTCTTCTCCAACAGTATTGAGATTAAAGTATAGTTTGAGAACATCTCACATGTTTATTTTTTTCAAGGGTTAAGATTTGAAGAAGAAAATGTTTCCACACTTACATTTAAAAAATCTTATGCTTTTGGCTGCACATTTATATTTTTATCTTATCTGTTCACCCGTATGTCATTCAGCCCTATGGGAAATGAAAACAACAAATTTTTCATATATTATTTACTTTTCATGCAAATTATACTTTTACTCATATTTCTCATTATGATATAATCCTACTACTCCTTATATTAAATTTAAAAATTTAGTTTTGATTTTTTCCTTCATCAGTTTTCTTTGAATAAAGTTTGCTCCCAAATTTCTTTAAGTATCTTTAATTTTATAATACTTTATATATGGGTATTGGTTTTTCTAACGTATTTTGACATAATTTAAAACTAAAAATGTGGTAAGAATAATACTACATAAAACCCCACTATATCCTTTACTCAGGTTTATCAGTTTGTAATACTTTGCTTTATCACTGTTTCTTTACCTCTTAATAGTTCTGTTTATATTTCTAAGGCTATTTTGTGAATATTTTAAAAACCATAATGCAATTACAGGAGAGCAGGAATTTTTTAATTTGATTTGTGCTATTATGAGCTGGACTCAAGTACTTGAAAGCTGAGAAAACTTTCATAGATAGATTTTTGCAGGTAATGGATAGTGTCCCTTTCTGCCAGGAGGCAGAGGCAGGAAGATCATGAGTTCAAGGCCAGAGAGAGCCTGTGTAATTTAGTGAGACCTTAACTCAAAATGAAAAATTAAAAATGGGCTGGGGGTGCAGCCCAGTGGTATATATATATATATGCTATATATATATATATATATATATATATGCAGCATCTTTGATGTGTGCTCTGTTTGCTCATTTAACACACTATTTTGAATCCAAGGCCCAACACGGATACTTTATATACCCATTCTTTTAAAAATTTCTCATGCTTCCATATAGCCTCTCTTCTTCAGGACTTGAGGTAAGCCAAGTCTACTTGCAAGTTGCCTTAATATGTTACACAGAACCCTTTCTTAGTTACCTCTCTTACAAGTACTGCTTGTTATTGTTGTTGTTGTGTGCCATCGAGTCGTGTCCGACTCATAGCGACCCTCATAGGGTTTTCAATGGCAGATTGTTTCGGGATTGCCTTGGGAGTGGGTTGCCACGACCATCCCCCATTTTTGTGGTGCTGAGAATCGAACTCGGGACCTCAGAGACTGCAGAGCGGCACTCTACCAACTGAGCTAAATCCCAGCCCACAAGTACTGCTTAGGATGTAATACTTTGCTTTGCCCTGGAAAATAAAAATGTGTGCCAAGTGAGACTGCAGACTTTAGTTCTCAGCCTTTGCTCCTAAATCTAAACTGAGAAAGAAAAGACCCAAGTTAATACCCGATATATGGCAAGAAAGTGAGAAACACTGAGATGGAAGGAAAAGTTAATTTTTCAGTGAAATATTTCAAAGGCTGTCCTCTAACGTTATTCTCAGCAAAAGCAACTTCTTGATGTCTACCATGGTTGGTCAATTTTTGATTTGAGGAAGTGGATGTTAAACAGCAAGCACATTTATATTGCAGTTGCAGAAAATATAAAGTACATATTGTCATTATGATTGCATATCATGATTTACATATTAGTTCTTTATGAGTTTGGTTAGAATGCTTATTTCTAGTAAATCTATAAAATTCAATTTTCCACTGTATTTTTATCTAAGCATTATGCCTTAAGATGTGGTTTCCTTGCCACATTATTGATTGCCTTATTGTTTAGGCTTCCTATTTGATATGAACCAAATGGAGTCTGTGTACAAAAAAAAATGATATTCAGTTATAACAGTTTTCTAAATGTTGATGCTCACATAATTGTGTGCATAAGTTTCCTCTATAATATAATTCTATGAATTTCAGATTAAATTAACTTTAAAATATAATTTATATGATAGCATCAAAAACTCTTTAAAGCTTAAAAAATTATTTTACTTATTCCCCAAAAGAAACCTGCTACCTTGACCAAATTTCTCACAGTTAATTATACATCATGTGACTCAGTAATTTGAGATTTTTACCCATCACTATCCTAGTATTAAACTTTATATTTCCCACCTGCAACTTAGAGTAGTAGAATGTTGACTAAACTGAAAAATATACATTTTTTCTCTTGGCGTTTTTCCCTGTCCTGCAATATTTTTTATAATAATGGGTTAATAAAACAGGTATAGAGATGTAGCGTCGATTAAATAAATTAGTAATTTATAAGTTCAGCATTGTTTTGTCATTGAATAAATAAATTGACATAAGATGATTATAAATAGCCTATCAGTCTTATCAGAGCATGAAAAATACTGTATTCCTAGATATTTTTATTTATTGTAAATTCTGATGAAAATAGTTTTTGTCCTCAAGACCATTACTTTTTCTGTAGCTTGTAAACTAATAATCTGCTCAAATATTCCCACACAGTTGTGTCTTCTGAGTGTTTGGACACTTTATGTTGCTCATCCTCTGACCCTTCACTTCCAGGTATTACATATTAATTTGTTTCAATCCTCAGGCAAAAATTACTTAACTGTCCAGACCCCTTTCACTCTATACAAACAAAAATGAAACATTTGTTTCTAAACTGACAAAGACAACCTTAATGCATGCCTATGATGCAAGGAACACATAATACTGTTTTGGAAGAGGGGGAATTTGACAGTGAATAAGAAAACCAAGATTGAAATCCTACCCCTGACTGTATACTTCTAGGCAAGATGCATAACTCTTTCAGTTTCAACATCTCTAAAGGACATATAATAGGGCTATTATGAAGACTAAAATACTTAATATTGGATACTACCTAGCATTTAGTATGTGCTCAGAAATCATACATTTTATTCTTTTGCATAACTCTTGAAACACTGAAACTTTTTTTTTGTAAAAGGGAAGGACACTGTTGAGTCCTTTTATTAATAATTTCAGAGATGACTGAGATCAAGATTGTTTTCAGGGTAATGCAGACAAGTAAGAAGTATATCATGGAAGGCATCTAAATGTCCTCTAAAATTGAGGTTCAAAAGACACTCTCAAAGCAGAATAGTAAAATGGTCCACAAATCCTGTAAGGCTCTAGTTAAGCTTCATTTTTCAGTTTGTTTTTCTATTGCAATACTTCAAAAATTATTTTACATTGAAGAGTTGTTGCTCTTGTAAACATTTAAAAAGTCATAAAGCTAACTGTAGCTGGGCAATAATAAAATGCTTAACAAAAAAACTAAAAATTCTAAAGGTGGCATTTTACAATAAGCAGGAAAAATTAAGGTGAAAATTGTGAAGCAATTTAGTTACAGGGAATATATTCATACATTTAAACACTGAATCTACATTAAAGAGATTTTCACAAAGAACTCCAAGAACACAGAAAGGGTGGCTTATTGGCATCATTTAATTAAAAACCTTTCCTCTGAAGTCATATTGATTTATCATTTTTTATCTGTGGTTCACAGATTGAAAAAGACAGATAGCTTAGTGCTTTCCTGCTGGAGCACCTCACTGGTACTGACATATTCTTACATGTAAGAGACAATGAAGGATTATTTAAATCTTGAAATCATTTCCTAACACATGAGCCAACCATGGAAAACTTATTTAAACATGTCATATTAAGCAACACTCTTTCTCATCAATCATATTTTGCAAAGAGGCATAAAATATCACAACACAGTTATCTTGATTAGGTTCCTTAGTTTTCAGAAAGATCTATTTTTAGAGTAACTAAGATTTACACTGCAAATCAAAGCCACTAGAATAAACACTGCCCAATGAAACTTTATTTTAAAAATACCTATTATTTTCCAAAATAGTAAAAATTAACTGAAACTTTTTCACATGGAATCCCATTCAAATTTTTATGAACATTAGCAAGGGAAAATATAGGATTATAAGACCTGGCCTAAATGTTGATCTCAAAATCTTTGTTACCAATGTATTTTTAAATTATGAGTATGTTTATATGCAAGTATGTTAATGATACAGAGTTGACTGTGTTTTTGTCCCCTGTGAACTGAGTAATACTGTGTAGACTTGGCTATGTCTATAATTAAAAATCCATGAAGCTAGTTACTAGATAATCCTGGAGCTCTTCCAAGCAACCACTAACACATAGTGAAATTTCTATAGTAGAAATAGATTTACTCAGTGATTTTTCAAATATTTATTTAGTATTTATTATATATATTTTACTCATGTAAAATACAAAGATTTTAAGAAAATGTTGCTATATTTAAGAAATGGAAAACTTAGTTGAATACCTAATATCGATAGAAATAGAGACAGATATAGATATATTTGAATATGAAAAGTATGGAAAAGATAGCCCATACTTAAATGCTTGAAAAGTAGAATGAGTTGTAAAATTTTCAAGTTCATTGTGGAGGAGACAAAAGCAGAAGAGAGTGATAAGACAAAGCTTCCTTGAAGACGCAGGACTGGAGTGTGCCAACTTTCTCATTCCATGCCACTGCTTTTCTCTAATCAATCACTTTATATGTCTGTACCTTGAATGGATACTATCAATGGAAAACAGTGGAGAAACAGGACTCTCATGCTTCTCCAAATAGGCCATTGCCCTGTCTTAAAAATCTAAATCATTATATAAGAACATTAATAGTCAATGCAGAGATTAATGGCATAGTTTAGAGGATTTAGCAAAAGGCAGAAAATTAGACCAGATTACAGATAAACAGATGACATATAATCAAAAGATACACACTGAGAACACAAACTAATTGAAACATTTTGAAGTATGACGCAACCATCTCACCATAATAAAACACGCTGTCTGCGACAGTTTTAGGATCAATAAATCTTTTTTAGTGGATCTAATTAAGAAAAACAGAAATTACAATACCATTCTGTGGTTTAAAACACACATCTCTTATTAAACAACCAAAATAATATGATTTAAACATTACCTTTTAAAACATCAGTGTTATATAGAGTTTGAGTAAGATTTAAATAAACAAAATCCCCTAAACAGAACATAACCTAGGAGTATTTATTGATCTGTGAATTTTAACTCATTGGTAGTATATAGAAATTGTACTTCTATATATCTTCTGTCTTTGCCTTAAAGTATAACACAAATTATAATTTTTTCTCTGATAACCAGTTACAGATTTTTAAAAATATCAGTGTTGTTGTTGTTGTTGTTGTTGTTAGGTGCCATTGAGTCGGTATCTGACTCATAGCGACCCTCTGTACAACAGAGGAAACACTATTGTCAGTGCTTCTCTGCTGTTCTTAGGGTTGTCAGTGGCAGATCGATTTTTGGGAGGGGATTGCCAGGTCCTTCTCCCAAGCCTACAGCTTCTGGTGTTCCCAGGTGTTCTCCCATCCAGGTACTGACCAGGCCCGACCCTGCTTAGCTTCCGAGATCTGACAGGATCAGATGCCACAGGGCTACCGCTGCAGGTAAAAGTATCAATAGCTTTATTTTATCTTTAGTATCAGGATTTTAAAATCATCATCACTGGCAGGGTGTTGTGGTGCATCCCAAGTATTTGGGATGAAGCAGGCTCCCAAAGACCCCATCTCCCAGTGAAAGCCAGTAGTTCCTTACTACAGCACTGTTTGTTCAGCTAAAGGTTGCTTAACTTGTTACAAATAATGTGTGTCTAAATAATTTTGTTTTCTTACAAGTGACATAGTGAATTCCGCTAATAACAGAGCTAACTGTCTTCCTGAGCTTTTGGCTGATGCCTGCTAAAATTGCTCCCAAGGACTTTTGTGTGAGCCATTATAGTTTCATAGAGGAGACTCTGTTACATTGTATTCTTGTGATAAGCCACAAATGTTTTAACTAGACAACTGCAGAATGACTAGTTCTTTGTTCTCATGTGGAGGAATTTGTGTCCTCCCTATGGCTATGCTATTTTCTGGGATTTTAAAAATATCCAATATCTTTCCGCTACACTTAAATTAGACCCCCATGTGTCTGTCAGCTTGTCATGCTCTGGGGTCTTGCATGTTGCTGTGATGCTGAAAGCTATGCTACCAGTATGTCAGATACCAACAAGGCTACTAATAGTGGACAGGTTTCAGCTGAGCTTCTAGACTAAGACAGACTAGGGAAAAAGATCTGGCAGCCAACTCCTCAAACAGTAAGCCAGTGAAATCCCTAGGAATGGCAGAGAAGCACAGTCAAATATAGTTCTGGAAAATGAGACCCCCAGACTGGAAGGCATTCAAGAAATGACTGGGGAAGAGTTGTTTTCTTAAAGTCGAGTGAACCTTAATGACATGAATGGAATAGAACCCCTGGAACTCCATTTGCTGATGTAGCACAACTCAAAATGAGAAGAAACATGGTGGTTGCAATAATGAGCTGAAACATAAAAAAGATCTTGTGTATGGCACAGTATCAAGGAGTGTTTCATTCCATGCTACATAGGGTGGGTATGAGTTGGACCCAACCCAATGGTACCTAACAATAACAAAACACTTAATTTCAATGATTTTTCCAGCATTTCAGTTTTTGCATTATTTCCAGTATAAAAATATGTCTACTATTTTGGATTTTAAATATATTTTTATTTAAAATCCAGAAACTACATTTTTACATAAAAATTTTCATGCAAAATGTTAAATTATGAACACAAAATATATTTTTCTATTTGACATTTCTTCCTAAGTATTTACTGATATGAGAAATTGTACTATTCACTAAACTAATTTTAGCAATTCATAATCTATGTGAATAAACATTGCTCAGTGATCTTATCCTACAAAATCAGAATATTCATAATTTAACTTAGTTGGAGCCAAATTACTTAGACAATTCTTAAAGAAGGTACTTAATATCACTAAGCATCAGGAAAACATAATTCAAAACAATAATGAGATATCACTTCATACCTGTTAGAATGGCTATTATGGAGAGAGAGAGAGAGAGAGAGAGAGAGAGACATCAGTGTCAATAATGGTACAAAGAAAAGGGAACACTTCCACACTGTTGGTGAGAAAATAAATTAGTTCAGCCATTTTGGAAAACAATATGGAGGTTCCTTTAAAAATTAAAAGTAGAGCTACCTGTTTGTTGTTGTTGTTAGGTGCTGTAGAGTCGGTGTCCAGCTCACAGCAACCCTGTGTACAGTAGGCAAAACACTATTGTCAGTGCTTCTCTGCTATTCATAGGGTTCTCAGTAGTGGATTGAATTTTGGGGGTAGGTTGATGGGTGCTTCTCCCAAATGTATAGCACCTACTGCTCCCAGGTGGTTTCCCATCCAAGTACTAACCAGGCCCAACCCTGCTTAGCTTCCAAGATCTGATGGAATCAGTCACCACAGTGGTATGAATGCAGGCAGAGCTACCTATATGATCCAGCAATCTAATGCCTGGTTATATTCCCAAAGGAACAGAAACTAGTATATCAGAGAAATAGCTTCACTTCCATATATTCATTGCAGCATTATTCATAATAGCCAAGATGTAGAGACATCCTATGTTCATTAATAGAAATATGGATACAGAAAATGTGGTACACACATAAAATGGAATATTGTTCGGCTTCAAAAAAGAAAGAAATCCTACTATTTGTAACCACATGGATGAACTTGGTAGACATTATGCTAAGTGAAATACGCCAGACATAGAATGACAAAAACTACATGATATTACTTAAATGAGAAATCTAAAATAGTCAAACTCACTGAAGAGGTAGAGTGGTGGTTATGCAAGACAAAAAGTCTAAGTGACCATAAAAGACAAATGCTTTGAATCAATTCAGACATCGATGCAGCTACAAGAGTATAACTAAAACACAGAAGAAAGGTGTCCAGAACTGCTTCAGAAAGTGGCAAGAACAACAGGATAAGTTTGTCTAAAGACAGAGGTAGGATACTGAAGAAAATTAATGGCAATGTGTCTTTTATTATATTATTTTTTGATTTAAAATTCACTGTATTTTTTATCATACCACATTCACTTAGAATGGGCAAAGAAGATGAATCCAGTGTTGGGTTCTTATCACTAATAATAGTAAGTACAAGTGACAGGAGGAAACATTTGAGGCTGATGAGTATTTGAGGCTCATGTCATAGATTGTGGTGATGATTTCATGAAGGCATACTTATCCCCAAAGTCCTCAAGTTGCATGTATGAAATACATGCAGCTTTTTCTATAACAAACATATATCAGATAAGTGTTTTTAAATACTAAGCAACTCAACAATGTGTGACTACGACATGATTTTTCTCCCAAGAACTTCCTCCAGGCTTCTATTTTCTCATGTCATTACCTTTATACTATTCATAATGTAGCATCACATTCACTCTGCAGAAGTCCTACTCAATGACATATTTGTCAATAATGTAAATTTTACTAAAGATTGCATTTGGAAACTAAGAAGAATATTTGTATTATGCATCATATTGCAAAATTCCCTAATAATTTTTATTAGGTACCTCAATTCTTAATCCCAAGTACCTAAGTAAAAGTCATATTTTGCTATTATTGGAAACTACTTCTGGTCATTAACTTTTCTTCACCCACTAATAAAAACAAAAGTCCTTTGATTATCAGACCACTTCTTAGAGAATGATGTGTTAGTAATTTAAAATTATCCCCACAATCAATGGCTTAAAACATATTATCACAGTTTCTATATCTCAAGAATCTGCATGCAGCTAAAATGGGTCCTCTGTGTTAAGGTCTATCAAGCTGGGGTTTCGCTCAGTTGGTAGAGTGCTGCTTTGCATGCTCTGAGGCCCTGCATTCAATCCCCAACATGGCAAAAACGGAAGAAGGACCTGCCAATCCACTCCAGAAACAACTAGTCATTGGCCAGCAAAGAAGCACTGACATAGTGCAGGGCACAGCATAGTGTCAGGGAGTGTTTCATTCTGTTTTGTGTATATAGAGTTGCTATGAGTCAGACAAGACTTGACAGCACCTATAACAACAACAACATGGCCGCAATTAACGTTTCAGTCAGGACTAAAGACTGAGGACATACTTTTACATTCAGCTAACAAGTTGTCAGCAGGATTTAGCTCTTACTGGTTGTTGGCTAGAAGTGACTCAAAGTTCCTTGCGATATGGCCTTTCCCCAGGGCAACTCAAATATGTCAGCTTACTTCAGCAGAACAAGCAATGAAGAAAAGACAGAGGAGGTATAAGAAGGAAATCAGAGTAGTTTTGTAACATAATCTCAGAAGTGGCATCCTATCATTTTTGCAGCATTCTATTTGTTAGAAAATTTACTAGTTTGAGCACCCACTTGAGGGAAAGAGAATTCACAATGGCTTCAATTCTGGGAGGCAAGGATAACTTGGATGCTATTTTAGCAGGCAACTTACCAAATGCATTTAAAGAAAACTCATTTTCTGCTCTCACTGGCTCAATAATAATAAATCTTTCCCTAGGAAGGGATTTTATTGCAAAACATTAAATTTAGGCATAATACCAAAATACACACATATACACAACACCCACATGCATACCTCACCAAAAAATATACCAAAGAGCATAAGATATATATATATATATATATATATATATATATATATATATATATATATATATATATATATCTGTGTGTGTGTGTGTGTGTGTGTGTGTGTTGTTTTTTTGTTGTTAGGTGCCTTCAAGTCGACTCCGACTCATAGCGACCCTATGTACACCAGATTGAAACACTTGCTGATTCCGTGCCAGGCAAACGATCTTATTTATGTTTAAGCCCATTGTTGCAGACACTGTGTCAATCCATCTGGTGGAGGGTTTTCCTCTTTTGCATTGACCTGCCACTCTCCCAAACATGATGTCCTTCTCCAGGGATTGATCTCTCCTGACTACATGTCCAAAATATGTATGACGCAGTCTGGCCATTCTTGCTTCCAAGGAGCACTCTGGTTGCACTTCTTCTAGGACAGATTTGTTGGTTCTTTTGGCAGTCCATGGTATATTCAATAGACATCTCCAGCACCACAATTCAAAAGCATCAATTCTTTTTCTGTCTCTCTTGTTCAATGTCCAGCTTTCACAACCATATGATGCAACTAAGAATACCATGGCATGAGTCAGACGCACCTTCGTCTTCAATGTGACATCTTTGCTTTTCAATACTCTAAAGAGATCTTTTGCCACAGCTTTTCCTAGAGCAATGCATCTTTTGATTTCTTGACTGCTACTTCGAGGGGTGTTGATTATAGAGCCAAGCAAAGCAAAATCTTGGACAACCTCAATCTTTTCTCCATTAACTGTGAAGTTGCGTGCTGACCCAGTCGTAAGGATTTTTGTTTTGTTGAAGTTTAGTTGTAACCCATATTGAAGGCTATGATCTTTGATCTTCATCAGTAAATGTTTTAAATCCTCTTCACTTTCAGCAAGCAAAGTGGTGTCATCTGCATAACGCAGGTTGTTAATGAGTCTTCCTCCAATCTTGATGCCACGTTCTTCCTCATAAAGTCCAGCTTCTCGGATTATGTGCTCACTGTATATATTGAAAAGACAGGATGAAAGTATACAGCCCTGGGGCACACCTTTCTCAACTTTAAACCATGCAGTGTTTCCTTGTTC
>VMDO01018793.1:0-41318 GCA_007922755.1 Pedetes capensis
AGCGACCGTCATAGGGTTTTCAATGCGACTGTTTCGGGATTGCCTTGGGAGTGGATTGCCAGGCCCTTCTCCCATTTTGCGTTGCTGGGAATTGAACTCGGGACCTCAGGGACTGCAGCGCAGCGCTCTACCAACTGAGCTAAATCCCAGCCCCTGAGTCTGGTATCTGACTCATGGCTACCCTCACAGGGTTTTCAATGTGACTGTTTCGGGATTGCCTTGGGAGTGGATTGCCAGGTCCTTCTCCTATTTTGGGGGGGTACTGGGAATTGAACTCGAGACCTCAGAGACTGCAGCGCAGCGCTCTACCAACTGAGCTAAATCCCAGCCCCTGAGTCTGGTATCTGACTCATAGCGACCCTCATAGGGTTTTCAATGCGACTATTTCGGAATTGCCTTGGGAGTGGATTGCCAGGTCCTTCTCCCATTTTGCGTTGCTGGGAATTGAACTTGGGACCTCAGGGACTGCAGCCCAGCGCTCTACCAACTGAGCTAAATCCCAGCCCCATAGTAGAGCACTGTTGTTAGGTGCCGTCGAGTCTGTACAACAGAGGAAACACTATTGTCAATGCTTCTCTGCTGTTCATAAGGTTTTCAATGGCAGATTGATTTTTGGGAGGGGGTTGCCAGGTCCTTCTCCCAAGCCTACAGCTTCTGGTGTTCCCAGGCGGTCTCCCATCCAGGTACTAACCAGGCCCGACCCTGCTTAGCTTCAGAGATCTGATGGGATCGGATGCCACAGGGCTACCGCTGCAGGCCATAGTAGAGCATACAGGGGGTTTATTATAGAAAGCACACTTTAAGGAATCATTACGAGGGAAACAGGCATCTGGCGAAGCTTGGTCACTCTGCAAAGGAACTTGGAAACCCTGGGTCCCCAGGATGACTCGGCATAAGGAGGTTTCTGTTCCCCAGGGGAAGGTAAAGAAACCTGAGGACAGGAGAGGTCAGCAGGCCTTCAGAAGGGAAGGCGCCCTGGATACACAGAGAAGGTGGTGGTCGGAGAGGAGGGAGAAAGGTGCAGGGAAGGAAGATGAGAGGGGAAGAGAGGGGCGCACACCCCCTCTAGTTCTGTCCAAACGAGGGCATGCCCGGTGACATCAGCCCTGGCTGCCCAGCTCTGGGGGCCTAGGGTAAGGGGGAGGCGTCTAGGGTCCTTGCTTTGTAAATAGCTCGAGGGCTTGGGTAGGACGTGGGACCCATTTGAAAATGTCCCACTTGGAGACGCATGTGGCTTCTTCATGGTGGAAGGCAGGTGCCATTTTTTTTTTTTTAGTAGAAATTTTTAATGTACATCATAATGTGATTCATTTTGACATGCTTTTCATTGTGACAATTTTCATATATGCAATTTGATAAACATTATTCATGTAGGTTACCCCTTACCCTCCCCTATGCAGGTGCCATTTTCAATCCCGTTTCCTTCATGTTGCCCGCTAACGCCTAGGCTCCCACCTAATGCATCACCTGATGGCTGGGAAGCGAAGAGGGAACGAGGAAGAGCCTGGGGTCTCAGCATCCCCTTGGAGAGCACACCCCATGCCCTGACTTCTTCCCATGAGGCCTTGCCTCTTAAAGGTCCCACCACCACCCGGTACTGTCAAGCCCTTCACACCTGCACTTCTGGGGGACACCCACTCAATGCACGAGCGCCCCCTGGTGGGAGTCAGTGCAAACTGCGCCCTGGTGGGCAGGGCCAGATCCTCACAGCCCTGTAGGAAGACGGTGTCAATGTGTGATTTACATCAACACAAACTCCACCCCTCACAGTGCCAAGGGCAGAAATGCAAAGCAGACCTCCTGGGCTGCAGTGCAGGGCTGGTCCCTCCTGCCCCAGCGTCCAGAGCCCCCTCGGCCCTCGGCTTGCAGCCCCTCCTCCCTCTCCAGAGCCCCAGCGTAGCGCCTCCCACTTCTGGCTCTGACTCTCCTGCTTCCCTGGGCGAAGACCCCATGGGGACACCGGACCCTGGGTAGCCGGAGGTGACCCCAGTTTGCTCGACCCCATCTACAGCGCCCCCTGCAACAGGGGGTGTTGTGTCCTTAGGTTCTGAGCTTGGGGATGTGGATGGGAGCTGAGCCCAGGTCTCCAGGACCCCCAGGAAAGAAGGGAAGTCGGGTCCCCGGGGCTCCTCCCTGGCGGGGAGCTGCACACCACACCCTCTCCTGGGGCCACCCTGGGTGACCGTCTGCCATTCGCCAGGGCCTCCCCTTCATTTCAGAGGGTGCAGTTCCAGCAGAAAGTTCTTTTAGGGTTGGTAGTTCGGCCTGAGGCCACTTCATTCGTGACTGCAGTCAAAGCTGGCGGCGAGAGCTGTGCACAGGGGCCACGTGCACTGGAGGCTGAGGCAGGAGGATGGCGAGTTCCAAGCCAGCATGGGCCTTGCAAGACCCTCTCTCATCCTCTTGAGATCTCATCTCCAGGTGGGGGCGGATCTGGGCACTGTGGCCACGCCTGGGATCCCAGTGCTTGGGAGCCCAAGGCAGGAAGATCACGGGTTCCAGGCGGGCCTGGGCTGCTGGTAGGGAGGCTGTTTGGGGTTTGGTTTTAAATCCTTTTGGGTTCATGGCCCAGGGCAGGCAGGGCATGAAATGAAACCCAGACAATGAGTAGAAACTGGCTCCTGGGGTCTTGGTGGACCCGGCCTCAGGGCACGCGAGGAGCAGTATGCCGTCCTGGTCACCATCCAGGGTCTGAGCGTCACTGTTTCCCTTGCAAAGCCGTCACTGAACCAGGCTGGTGGCTGGGCCCCTTCGCCCCTGAACCACCAAGGGCGTCTGCCCAGTTGCATTGCTCGGTGCTTCTCTTGCTTGTCAGCTCCGGGGACAGCGACCCACAGCCCTGGGACAGGACCTGGTGCCCAGGGCCTATCACACAGCCCCTGACCTAAGCGAGTCTTTTACAAAATCTTTCACTTTTTCTTTCTCCAGTGCTGGGGGGGCAAACCCAGGACCTCACGCACGCTGTGCATGAACTCTACCTCACCCGCACCCTCCGCCCTGTTCAGTCATCCATAGGGGGTTCAATGAGTACTTGTTTGGGAGTGGGCTGCCAGGTCCTTCCCCCTAGTCTGTCTTAGTCTAGAAGCTCAGCTGAAACCTGTTCACCATGGGTGGCCCGGCTCTGCCCCCACCTAGAGACAAGATCTTGTGAGGTTGAGACAGGGTCTCACGAGGCCCAGGCCGGCCTCAAACTCGCCATCCTCCCGCCTCGGCCTCCGGAGCACTGGGATCCCAGGGGTGGCCATGGCGCCTGACTTGTGTGAACTCTTTATGGTGCGCACATGGTCACGTGCGCTGCAGATCTCTTCCTGAGGATGTCAAAATTTTGACTCTGCCCACAGTGGGTTTTGCGTGGAGAATTTTAAACGTTTCTTGTGCTGATGGTCTCCTTTGCCCTTTTGTTGTTGCTGCTCCCTATTTTAAGGTCATTTTAAAAACTATCTGCGTATCGCTCTGGCCGCGCGCTTGGCACTGGCATCTTGAGCCATCTGAAATTTAACCGCGCTGGCGGGTCTCACTGGGGCGATGGTGGCCCCGCTCACCCTCCTACTCACGGGGCACATTGTAGAAATGGACCCTTGTTTGGTTGTCCCAGCTGGGGAGCTCCTGGCACGAAGTACGCGCAGGCCAGGGCCACTGGTGCCACCCCACAGAGAACAACCCACCCACCCCGTGTCCACAGACCCCCAGCAGACCCTGGGTTAACGGCCTGGGTAAAGCTTTGGGTCCACTCCATGCCACCCCAGAGCCCAGCAGCCTCCCGCTGGGGACCCAGTGTGGGAGATGAACTCCCTCCCTCCCTCCTCAGGAGGCAGTTTCAATGCAGGCGGTAACCCGGGACCTCAGCAGGGCAGGCAATTGGGGGACACAGGGTCTTTTAGGGTCCATGCAACCCCTTGACTCTAAGGGCCAGCCGGGGGTGATTCCGCCCCGAGGGAGCCCTGGGCCACGTGTGGCTGTCACGCGTGGGGAGCTCCTGGTGGGGAGGGGGTGGCGGCCTGGGGCGCTGCTCATCTGGCTCTGCATCCATCATGCAGAGGCTGGAAGTGCCGCAGGTGAGGGACAGAGCCAGGAGGACGCTGGCCTTGGGGTGCCCTGTGTTGTGAAGAAGGCTGCAGCCCTTTCCTGCAGGGGCTCCTCAAGGTGTGGGGTGCCAGCGTGGCCCTGATCTGCAGAATGTACGGAGCAGCCGCTGGCTGAGCGCGTCCCCTCTGCACGTGCCAGCTTAGGAGTCCTCTGGTCACCGCCCCTGGGGTCCTCTTCACCCCGCAGGGGACAAGATGCTCTGAGCGCTGCGGGGTCGGGGCTGGGACCTGATGGAGTCCTCATTTCTCCAGGACAGCTGATGTGTTACCCACTGCGGTCACAGCCACATATGCTGGTGGCAACCCCACCAGGAGACCTGGGGCCTGGCTCTGGGGTGCTGGAGGCCACAGTGGCGGCAGAGTCTGCTGTTACCAGCATTGGCCACCAGGGGGCAGAAGAGGCCTGCGAGTTCCCCTGGGGCTGGGCTTTGAGCCGGGTGGGGGCAGGGTTGTGGAAGGTGAGGGTAGGTGCCGCCCCTGGGCCACACCATAGTTATCTTTGGTCCCTCCAGGGAAGTGGAGGCTGTCCCCACCTTCAGGCCCCAGGATGACAGTCATCTGCTCCAGGTGTCCCCCTCCTCACCCTGTGATGGCCTCCCCGGCATTTGTGACGTGGAGGTGCAGGTCTGCCCTAGGCCAGTGATGGGCAGGTGCTCGCTGGCCACGGAACTGGAGTCCACACATCATGTGGGAGGGAGAGACGAGGCTAGTCCCGGAAGCTGGGGTTCCCCAGCTTGCACTGTGTTCCGTGGGGAGGGTGTTCTGGGGTGTAGTGTGGGCGAGCACCAGACTTGATTGCCTTCCCTGAAATTAATGCCAGGGTCTCGCCGCCTCGGTGCTGTGGGCACCCTACACCCATTGGGGACACCTGGTAATGTCGGGGGACTGTGACAGTCATGACTGGGGTGCTCCTGGCATGGGGGGGTGGAAGGCCAGGTCACCCACTCTAAACATGGAGCCGGCCCAGTCCGAACCCCCGGTAGGTGTCACCGCGTGGTCATGGGGCACAGAGATCCTCTGGGGCTCTAGGCAGCAGGGGTTTCCTGAATGCCCTTGCTCCCCATGGGAGCTTGCGAAGGCCCCTGCTGAGCACACCACTGGGGCTTTTTATCAGGAGAGCGGCTGAGCGTGTTGAAATTCGTGCTGTTATCAGTTCGCCTTGTGGACACGGTGTTCTGGGAAGGAGCTGCCAAGCCGCACAGGCACAACCTCAGCCAATCCTGCTCTCGGAGGTCACGGCCACCGCCACCTGCAGGGGACGCACATGGCACGTGCATAATCATGGGCACCGCCTGAGACCTGCGGGTGCCTGCAGCCTTTGCCCTGCCCCGTCTGCCCCTTACGCCCCAAGGCCGCAGTGAGCTTGGACGTGACATTGACCCCCTACAACAGGGGTCACTTGAGGGCAATGCTACCCCCAGGGGACCCTGGGCCAAGTCTGGGGACATGTGGTTCTCATGACTATTTGCTCCTGGGGTGAAGCCGTGGAGGCCAGGGACCCTGCAGGGCGCTGGATGCCCACCCCGGAGGAAGGCGGGGCCCCGGGTCCACGGTGTCCAGGGGAGACCCTGCACACACGTCTACAAACGAACTGAGTTGTCTCCCTGCCCACAGCAGGCCCCAGAACAACTCCCGCTGTGGCAAGGGGGAGCCTGGGAGGCCCAGTGCCCAGGCCTGACCTGCCTCCCTCCCACTCAGCTGGTGGGTCTCACTGTGGGGGGCAGCCTGGGACCTCAGCAGGGCAGACTGGCAGGGACACAGGGGCTCGGGGGTCTCCCGTGGTGTCATTCTGCCAAGGGGACATTTTTTGCTCCAGATTGGCGGATGCAGCTAGATGGAGGCCAGGTGTACTTTGAAGATCCTACTGTGTGCAGAGGACCCCACAGCTGAGAATGTTTCAGCGGGAAGCTCACCTCCCAGGGTGACCTGAGACACTCTTTATCCTCTGCTTTTCGATGTTATTAAGGTTTCTTTTTTCTTTCTTTTCTTTCTTTTCTTTTTTTTTTGTACTTGGGGTTTGAACCCAAGACCTCACACATACTTTGCAAGTGCTCTACCACTTGGCTGCACCCCTACCCCCTTTTTAAAAAAATACTTAATTTAATGTAATTTAATTCATTTATTTTTTGGAGGCAGGGTTCCGCTAAGTTCCCAGGCTGCCTCCGGCCTCGAACCTGCTGTCCTCCCGCCTCTGCCTCCCGAGTAGCTGCGAGCCATGGTTCCCAGCAGGCCCTGTATTTTTAGGCTCCCTCCATGAACAGTTATTACCACCACTCAATTTTACTGATTTGAAAATTGAGACCCTGCTGGGTGTGGTGGCGCACACCTGTAATCCCAGCGGCTTGAGGGGAGGAGGCAGAAGGATCACAAGTTCAAGACCAGAGGCAGTCTGCGTAACTTAGTGAGACCTTGTGGCTCAAAAACTAAAAAAAAAAAAAAAAAAAAAAAAGGGGGGGGGGTTGCTGTGGGTGCAGCTCAGAGGTCCAGCACTTGCAAAACATGCAAGCGCCAGTCTCTGGGCTTAACCCCCAGTATCACGAAAAAAAAAAAAAGGAAAATAGAGACCCAGAGAGGTCTGGGATCCCCCAGCAGGGAAGCCATGGGCAGGGCAGGGGAGCTCCGCCCACAGCACTACAGACCCCCAGCCACAGCGTGGTGCCTGTTGCTAAGCAACCTCGTGAGCGGTCAGCCTCCCACGGAGCTGGGATGATTCGGTCATCACAGATTCATCCAACCTCGGCTCCTTTGACTCAAAGCCCCCGTTGGGGGTGACAGTCACGTCTGATGAGGTGTCAGGGGGCGGTGGGTATGTGGGGAGCTGAGGGGAGGCTGCAGCAGGACTCATTTCTGGTGGGCGGGAGGGGTTCCCGCATGGCCCCAGGGTCCCCTCTCAGCTGGTGAGTCTGAGCCTCCTGAGCGCTGGGATCCCAGGCGTGGCCCCTGCGCCCGGCTCCACCCCCACCTGGAGATGAGATCTTGCAGGGTTGAGACAGGGTCCTCCTCCCTCAGCCTGTCCAGGGCTGGGATGACAGGCGAGCGCCCGGCACGCGGCCCGTCTGGGTTTTTGTGTCTGTTGGCATACCTGTGGCTGTGTGTTTCAGCGTTCCTTCTCCGATTGTCCAGAATTGGCTCCAGCGTGCAGGGGTTTGCATGTCCTTTCTCTTCCAGTCTTCCTGACACTATCCATGAAAGACTCCCCCAAGAGCAGCAGCCTCTTACCCGAACCCCAGAGCTCCTGCCAGGACCAGGCCACACCCTCCGCCCTGGCCTCTGTCCAAAGGCTCTCTCCACGCTGTGCTGGGGAAGCCACTGCTGGGGACCGGAGCAGCTCAGCGCAGATGGCCTGTGACGTCGGCTCCACCCGGGCTTCTGTTCTGAGCTGTTCTTTTAGGATTGCAGTTCTCCTTGTTTGGCGAGCTTGAATGCAAGCCCTACAAACATGCTAGCCTGCTGTGGCGGGTTCCACTTCCTCTCCTCTCCTTTCTCTCTTCCTTTTTCAAAAATGGCAAGTCAGGTTTGCTTTAGAAGCCAGTAAGAAGAGGGAAGACCTGCTAGAGTTGGAGCACAAATTGTAGCCCCTGGCCCAACTCCGGCCCTCCACTTGTCCTTTTAATAAATAAAGTTTTATTGGCACACAGCCACAGACATTTGTTTTGCATATTGCCTGTGACTTCTCTCATATTACTAGAGCAAAGCTGTACAGCGGTGGCAGAAATCATCTGGAAAGCTGGCAGTATTTATTTTCTGGCCCTTTATGGAAGAAGTTTGCTGACTTTGTCTGGGGGCTTTGAATTGTCTGACATTTGTCTTATAACCACCCGTAAGATAGGAATTATCACCACAGGGCAGATGAGGACGCTGGACTTTGTGAAAATGAAGGGACTGTTCTTTCATCTTTCATCTGATCTTCATATTTTCTCTGCCTCCCACACACATACAGAGTTGTTGGTATGATCAAGTGATGCAATTAATAATGGTTAGAACATTTCGCAAACCATCAAAGGTGGAGATAGTTGTAAGGAAGTCAGCCGGGCAGGGTCAGCTGCTCATAGAAGGACAGGTGTCTAAACCCTTCAATAAGGGTCTTGCTAAGTTGTGCAGGCTGCCTCTGTCCTTGAACTTTCAATCCTCCTACCTCTGCCACCCGAGTCACTGAGATTATAGGTGTTCGCCACTTCGCCTGGCCTAAAGTCGGATTTTATGTTATGTTTGTACCACAGTTGAAAGGAGAAGGAGAGAGAAATGGGAGAGGGACTTCTCCTGCCAGCTTCAAAGAAAGGAAGCAGCTATATTGTAAGGTGAAGGGGCCACACAGCAAAGACCTGGGATGGCTTCTGGTTGCCGAGAGCAGCCCCTGGTCAATGGCCAGCAAGAATTGGGTCCCTTGGTCTTCCAGTTTCAAAGAAATGGGCTCTGGCGGTGCCCCTGTTGAGCTTGGAAGAGGATCTGGAATTCCAGATGAGAACCAAGACTGGTCAATACCTTGCTCTCAAGCTTTGGAGGCTCTGAGTAGAGGACCCAGCTGGCTAAGTCCAGCCCAGACACATGACACGTAGAAATTGTGACTATAGTCGGTGTTGCTCTAACCGCTAAGTCCATGGCAATTTGTTAAGCAGCCACAGCTGACTGATACGCCTTCTCTGTTGATATGGAGATGATGATCTCCATTTCACAAATGGGAAGATAACAGCAGATAGAGGCCCAGTCACTTGCCCGGAACCACATGGCAGCTGCTCTGTGATATTCAAATTAGCTGTGTCTGTCACCCAGGCCGGACCGGACCGTAAGCTCTTTAAGGTCAGGGATCTGGGCCAACTCCAACCAGATGTCTCGAGAGTGAGGGAAAGAAAAAAGGCTTTGTGACGGGTCCTCATCTGACCTCTTGCACAGAGGTGAGCCTGTGACCAGGGCCGGTGGCATGTAAGGGACAGTGATCAGAACCTCCGGAACATAACTGTCATGCCCCAGAAAGGAGTGATGATCACATGCGGCTCCCCGGGCTGAGTCAGCCGCAAGCCTGGGCCGAGCTGATGAGACTCCTGGAATGTGACATGCCGTCCCCGAGCCCTGACTGATATTCTGCTGACTCAGAGCAGTGCCAGGAACAGGAGGCGAGTCCTGGAGTCGGTCACCCTCTGGCCTGCGTGAGCCGGGGACTCTGGAAGCCAGGGACAGAGAGCCAGGGCTGGGCTGTGCACCTGCGTGGTGATTATGACACCAGGCTGCCCGTAGCAGAAGCACTGAGGAGGCTGGAAAAGAAATGGCAATGGGGACCTGCCCCACCCCGCCCCTGGCAAACCACTCACCAGGATTGCTGGTCCCGCACCACCCTCCCGCTAGGCCCCCTCATCGCTGTTGATGGGCGGAGCCAGTCACACCCTCTGAGGGGGCCCCCCAGCCCTGCAGGCTTCGGACCAGCTTCCTGGCCTCCACCTGCTCCGTCCCAGGCGTTCTGACAGCTGTGGCAGCTGCCTGTGTCCCCTGACAGGGCGGGGTGTCCTGGGGACAGAATCTCTCCAGGGGGAAGCCCCAGTTGGACAGACGAAGAGAAGGCTGCCGGTGGGGGCCTGGGGGGCGGCGACAGCCATGGCCCACACTGTGAGCTTCGTCTGGGGTCTCAGGGTGGGCATCAGGGAGGAAGTGACATCCATGCGGAGCTCCAGGAGCGCCCTGGTTGTGCCTGGGGCCGGGACCTCAGGCAGAGGTGCGAAGCAAGGGAGAGGGAGCAAGGGGGCCCGGGGAGGAGCTGGATTCGCGAGGGCAGTCGGGAGGCACAGAGGGTTCCAGCTCTACTCTGGGCAACAGGCTGTCGCTTTGAGTCCAACTTTCCTGCTGGAAACAGTAGGAGAGTGAGGGACAGAGGGGCTGAGGGGCGCCCCAGCCTCCCCCAGACGCGGTGGGCAGAGGTTCCTGTGGGTTTGTACAGTGCCCCCAGCCAGGCTGGTCAGGGGCAGGCCCAGGAGGCGGCACAGGCCTGGGCGGGTCCCAGCCAGGAGAGCGAGTGTGCGGAGGCGTCTCCCCGCGGCCTCCCTGTGTGAGGCAGGCGGTGGCTCCCGCGGCCTCCCTCCTGCGCCATCGGTGTGATGTAGGTTCTGCTCTCGAATGGAAGAATCCATGTGAAGTTCTGGTCCCCGTGCCCAGGGCACAGAGGACGCTCTGGACTCACAGACAGCACAGTGTCACCCTCTGAGTCTGCAGCAGCCTTTCCCCACAAGGGGACCCCAGCTCCTCATACCCGGAACCGTCTCCTCTGACCTCTGCCATCCCCTCTTCCCGTGGCTTCGTGGTGTCCATGGAAACACTGGGACATAGGGGTGACCCACAGCCCGGCCGCAGGTTGGAGGCAGAGTCCTGGTCCCCAGTCCTCATGCTGAGCACCCCTGCCCTTGAGCAAGGAGGAGGAAGACGTCCCAGAATCCCCCTGCGAGTTTGCAGCGGGAATCCACACCCGAGTGGGGTCCCTCGGGGAGTGCGGGGGGCCTGTGTCTGGCGGCCACCACGGCCACTCGTGGAGGGGGAGCTTAAAATCAGAGACTAAACCAATGTCCCCAGGCTTGCAACTGTGTCACCCCCTGCTCGGGCTCCGTCTCTGGATGTCTGTCTGTCTGTCTCGGTGTCGCAAGTCTTCTCCTAAGGATTCATCTTAACTCATGCCACGTGCAAAAATAAACTCACTGTTCTCATTGGCTCCAGCTCCCAGAACACGGCGCCACAGATGGTGGGGGAGGCCTCCCCAGCACAAAAGCTTTGCCTCCCACCCTGGAGGGTGGAGGCCAAGGTCAAAGAGGGCGCAGGGCCGGGCCTCCGGAGGCCCTGCCTGCCTGGCCCACGGGTCCTCGCAGGTCTTTGCTCTGTGCCGGGGCCTTGCTGGCTCCCGCTCCTCTTTCTCCTCCTCCTCATTGTTTTTGAGACAAGGGCTCCTTGTGTAACCCAGGCTGGCCTGGAACTCGCCATCCTCCTGCCTCAGCCCCCCAAGTGCTAGGATTGTCGGCATGGCCACCACCCCGGCTCCACCTCCACCTGGAACGAAATCTCACCAGGTGGAGGCAGGGTCTCGTGAGACCCAGGCCAGCCTGGAGCTCGCCATCCTCCTGTCTCGGCCTCCCAAGTGCTGGAATCACAGCTGGGGCCACCGCATCTGGCTTCTTATGGCGGCTCCCACTCCACCCTTGGGGCCTCATTTAACCTTCATTACCTCTTCAGATGGGAGAAGGGCGAGGCCGTCCACTCCCAAAGCAATCCCGAGACGATCAGCCACAGAAAACCCTGTGAGGGGCACTGAGTGGGACCCCAGCAACAGACTGCAGCTCTTCAAGGGCCCCTCTTCCACCTGCAGCCTCAGGGGGACCCAGGGCTTCAACACAGGAATTTAAGGGAGCGCAGTTCAGGCCAGAACAGTCCCCTTGGGAGACTTTGGGTGGAGGTAGATTTTGGGGTACCCCATTCCACCCTTTATGGCGGAGGTGGGCTGCGCTCAGCCCTCACAAAGCAACTGAGATTTGCTGGGGCGAGGGGGAGGGGCCACCCAGAGGGGCCCTTCAGCAGACCAGGTGACCATTGGTGAGGTCCCAGCCCTCGGCGGCCACCCCGCCACACAGCCAGCGTGCCACCCTGACCTTCAGAGCACCCGGCAGGCTGGGGGACCTCACCCCATCTGTAACCCAAACTGCCGAGGTTACCCACGGTCACAGGCTCAGCCTGGTACCGAGCCAGGCGTCAGCCCAGAAATCCCTTCTCTGCAAGACCCAGCTGCCTGCCATGGGGGCCCGAGTGGCCCTGCGGCCCACCCACGCCGGGAGTCCCTCGAGACGTCCTTTGTGTTGCTCGGAAGCCCTGCTGCCTTCCTGGAAGTCTTTCTGACCTGCTTCGCAGGATGGGATTCTGACATTGGCCTTTTTTGCCTCCCTGACAGTCTGGCGGCTTGAGTGTGTGGGCTCCCTCTGGGCGGAATGGAGGGGGGCGCTGCCCTGACGGCAGGGGTTTCAGACGGCGGGAGACCTGGCACACAGACGGGACAGGCTGCGTCTGCAGGCAGAGCACAGACGGCTGGCTTCCCTTTCGTTTTGCAGGTTGGGTTTTTTCCCAAAATAATAACTTCACTGAGCTCCACTTTCACACATCATAAAACTCACCCTTTGAACGCATACGGCTCAGCGGTTTCTAGCACATTCACAGCTTTCTGCAGCTGTCACCACTCCCTGATTCTAGAACATTCCATCACCCCTGAGGGAAACCCATCTCCACGAGCAGGCACTCCGATCCCCTCTCCAGCCCCTGGCACCCACAAATCCACTTCCTGTCTCCGGGTTCCCCTGTGCTGGACGCTTCCTGTCAGCGGAGCCGCGCACTGTGGGGCCTTTTGTGTCTGGTTCTCACTGAGCGCCGCGTCTTACCATGGTGTCCTGCGTGTCAGAGCCTTGTCCTGTTCAGGGCTGCGTGATGCTCCAACTTGGTGCTTGCTTTAAAAAGGGGCGCATGGTGGACATGTTAATGGTCGTTGGGTCTTTGAGGAGCCCCCGAACCCAGCTAGGGTGTGGCATCATTTTGAGCAAGTGTGCTACAGAGCTGTGACAGTCTAGAATTTGGGTAGCAAACTTTTCCATAAGAGGATCAGGCCAGAAATAGCTGGAGCTTCACAGACAGACTGTCCCTGTCAGTTCTGCCTGGTTGCTAGAAAGCCACCATAAACCATATGTCACCTAGTAAGCATGGTCATGTGTCAATAAAACTTTACAAGGACACACAGCAAGCCAGGTGCAGTGGGGCACATCTGTCATCCCAGTGGCTCAGGAGGCAGAGGGAGGAGTATTGCAGGTGATTGCAGGTGTGAGGCCAGAGGCAGCCTGTGTAACTTAGCAAGACCCTGCCTCAAGATTAAAAAAATAATAAGAAGAAAGGGCTGAGGTGCAGCTCACTGGTAGGGAACTTGGCTAGCATGCCTGAGGCCCTGGGTTCAACCCTTCCAGTGCTGCACAAAGAGAAACACACACACACACACACACACACACACACACACACACACACACACGCGTGCATGTGCATGTAACAAGCCAGGCTGGGGCCTCAGCCATCAGTCGGCCATCCCTGGCTTAGGACAGACATTCTCAAATATTTTTCTCCTGGGAGCCCGAAGAGCTTTTGTCTATGTGTTGTTGTTAGGTGCCATCAAGTCAGGTCTGATATACAACCTGATATACAACAGAGCAAGGGCTGAGGCTTTCCAAAGAGTGCGGAGGCAGGAGGGAGGTGCCTTGGAGGGCTTCCTGGAGGCAGGGGCCACAGATGGCCCCCCAGGGCAGGGCTAGAGGCGATCAGGGGCACACAGAGAACAGTTGCAAAGTGTCGTGGCCAGGGGTCCTGCAAGGTGGCCCTGGGTCTGGCCGACCTCACCTGGTTTCTTTTTTTTTTTTTTTTTTTTTTTGCGGTACTGGGGATTGAACCCAGGGCCTTGCGCCTGCATGCTCTGCAAGTGCTGGACCACTGAGCTGCACCTCAGCCCTTTTTTTTTTTACTTTTTTTGAGACAGGGTCTCGCTAAATTACACAGACGGCCTCTGGTCTCGAACTTGCGATCCTCCTGCCTCCGCCTCCCAAGGGGCTGGGATTACAGGCGTGCGCCACCATGCCCGGCCTCACCTGGTTTCCTGATCAGATGGACAGTGGCTCAGGACTTGAAGACCCAGGTGAAGGCGACGCCGAGGTGACTGTCTGCTGGGGCCCCAGGGTTCTGTCCCCAGACAGCTAGTACGCAGCTCGCCATCCCGAGAAGACGCAGCGGTTCTTAACCATGGTCATCATGCCCCTGGGGACCCAGGGTAGTGTCTGGGGACAGGCGCGGCGGTCATGACCGGGGAGCTCCTGGCGTAGAGCTGGGGGGGCCAAGGACCCCACTCAGCACCTTGCAGGGCCCAGGAAACCCAGCCCAGAGCGTGAGCCGGTCCCTGCTTCTGTCCCTGGCATCTTCTTCTGGTCCCCAAGCCACTTTCCCCAAATGCCACCGAGCGGCCGCTGTCTGCTCTGTGACCGGCTGGGCTTCACAGGGGCCTGGGCTGCCCCCCAGCCTGCAGGAAAAGCCCCATGTTAGAGCCTCCGCTGCCCCTGCTTGCATGAGCTGGGGGCCTGACCTGCAGGACAGTGGGGACGGAGGGGTGCTGTGTCCTGCAGTTACGCCCCCTCCCGTTCCACGAAGCCCTTCTGTCCAGCGTGGAGGGCTGGGCGGCTGCAACTGTGCCCCACTGCCCACCCAGGGTCCTACCAGCAAAATGCTCTTGTGGCCACGTGACTGTGGCTGGGGACACCAAGTCCCCAGGGAGGAAGGAGCCCCTGCAGCTGCCTGCACCCGGCCGGCTCCAGGTTGGCGCAGGTGCAGGCAGGCCAGGGGCAGTGAGAACAAGCCCAGGATGGGCCCTGCGGATCCTGCTGCAGCAGCGGGGGGTCCCGGCCACCCCCAGCTCCTCTGCACAGCCGGGCCATGAGCAAGAAAGCAACAGCATCTGGTCAGGGCTCTCTAGCCTGGGGCGGGGGAAGCCCCGTAGGACCACATGACTTCCCACTCCCAGGGCCTCCCGTATCCAAAGTGGGCCCCACCCATCGTGGCCACACAGTCTAGTGGCTTCTCAGATCTCACTGCCCCTCTGCCCCTCTCAAAGGCATCTTCTGGTGCAGGACCTTTGCACAGGCTGCCCCCCTGGCAGGCCACCTTCCCTCCAGTGACACACACAGCCTGCTCATCTCTTCAGGATCTGGACCCAGATTCCTCCTCTCAGTGACACTCCTCCACCTGCGACTCACCTGTGACTTGTACCTCACTCTCCCCACTCACCCCCAGCCCGTCCCTCTGCACTCTTACTTCCTCCCAGAAGCTGGCAGAAAGGAAAGGTCGATTTTGCATAATGGGGTGTGCGTGTGTGTTTATTTCCCTCTCTAGAGCCCTGGGCATTGTCATCTACACTAGGAATCAGCAGACTTTCTCCCTAAAGGGCCAGATAGTCCTGGCTTTGTGAGACAGAAGGTCTCTGGTGCCTCTCTTGAGCTCTGGGGTCAGAGCACAAAAGCAGACTTAGATGATGCATGGCTGGGGGAGGGAGTGTGTGTGTGTGTGTGTGTGTGTGTGTGTGTGTGTGTGTGTGTGTGTGTGTGTGTGGCTGTGTGGCTGTGTGCCAATAAAACTTTATTGATACAGGTGGCTCATGGTCCTGAGTTTGCTGGCCCCTGATTCAGGGGTCTTCTAGTATCCTATCATGGTCCTGGTTACTGTTACACATGGGGAATGTTGGGTTGTGTTCCTGACCCTCTCTTGGACTCTAGGATTTGTGAGAAATGATCATGGGATGCAGAGACCTGAGGGGCCTCAATTGGAGTGATTTGGCCCTCAGGGGACCCTGGGCCATGTCTGGGGACACGTGTGGTTGTTACCACTGGGGAGTAGGTGGAGGCCAGGGTCTCTGCTCAGCACCTGCAGGGCCCAGGACACCCTCACCCAGAGAATAAGCTGCCCAGTGTCCACAGTGCCAGGGTGAGTTTAGCCCAATTAGAACAAACAAAAAATATGTATTAGCCAGCCACAGTGGCCACACCTGGGATCCCAGGAGCTCAGGAAACTGAGGCAGGGGAGTCGCAGGTTCCAGGTCAGAGGCGGCCTATGTACCTTAAGGAGATCCTGTGCCAAAATAAAAAATAAAAAAGGGGCTGGGGGTGCAACCCAGTGGTAGAGCACTCATGAAGTGTGTGCAAAGCCCTGGGGTCAGTCCCAAAGTACTGCAAAAAAAATTATTTTCCAATTGTTAAATTATTAAATAGGTGCAGGTTTTGCAGGTTTTCCTCGCCCAATTGCAAGCCGCACACAGGCTGGGACCCCTGGGCCCACCTTGGCCTGGCTCGGCCTTCGAGCCGGAGCGTGTAGCACTGTGACCGCCAGGGGGCAGCAGAGCCCGCTCGCCGTGCGGGCTCCGGGTCTCGCAGGCTGAGTCCCCGCAACCCCGCAGTCTAGACGCTGGCCAGGCGGGATTCCTGCGCCCTGAAGTCAGCGCGCGCTCAGACATTCGCCACCCCGTGCCCGTCATCGCTGCCCACCCTGCGCCTCCCAGAAAGTCTCGCCAGGGCCTGGATCCCTGCACGGAGCCGCTTAGTAAGGGTCGGGTGGGGAGCGGGCAGGGCGGCCCCCCGCGGGGCCAGCAGCCTGATGGACGGCGCGGTTCCGGGAAGGCTCGCCTGGCTGCTCTGGCGGCGCTGAGTTTCTGTCCCCTGCCCGAGAGGAACTGAGAGTCTCAGGTTGAGAGCTGGGGACGCAGGTGTCTGCAGCCCAGCCTGGGAAAGATGCATTGGCCTCTTGCAGCAGTTAGAGCCATCTCTGGGGCTGGAGGCGTTGTGCACCCGGGAGCCCCCGCCTGGAACCCCGAGACCCTGGGCTCCATCCCTAAGACCCACCCCCCAAAACTAGCAAAAGTAATCTTTTTTTTTTTTTTTTTTTGGCAGTACTGGGGCTTGAACCCAGGGCCTCGCGCATGCCAGGCAAACGCTCCAGCCCTGAGCTGCACCCCCAGGCCTTTTTTAAATTTTTATTTTGAGACAGCCTCTCGCTAAGTTGTGCAGGCTGCCTCTGGCCTTGGATGCTCGGTCCTGCCGACTTGCTGGGATCTCACCTCCAAAGATGGTCTTTGTTGCAATCTCTGAGGGCTGCTGGGCCACTCCTGGGGGTGAGACCCTAACCACGCGTTAACTCCGAGCTCTCTTGTTGTGATCAAGCAGTACTGGCTTCCAGGGGATTGGGCTGGGGAGCTGGTGTCCATTTCGGGGTGCTAGGGGGTACTCAGTCACACCACCCAACTTGGCGGTCACCTGTCTGTGCAAACTTGCTTTTCTCCCCTGTTCAGTTCCTGGCCAGTGCACCAGAGAGGCGGAGGCACAGTGAGTTCCCTGGCCTGTCAAAGGCCACCCAACCAAGCACCTCCCGGTGCCCCTGGGGTGTTCCTGGGAGGCCCCCTCTGGCTGTCGGCCCTGAAGGCCAGCTGCTCTCAGCCCAGGGTATCGGCTCACAGTGAGCCGCCAGCAGGGCGGGGCCGTCACAGCAGGAATCTACCCTTGCTCCATTCTGGAGAACAGAAGCCCAGGGAAATGGTGTGGGCAGGGCTGGCTTCTTCCGAGGCTGGGAGGGAGAGTCTGTCCCAGGCCCGTCCCCAGAGTCTGGAGGCGGCTGGCCATCCTCGGTGTTTGGCTTGTAGACGCGCCACCCCATCTCTGCCCCTGTCATCATGTGGCATCCTGTCTGTGTGCGTGTCTGGGTCCAAGCTGCCCCCTTTGGCAAGGACACTGGTCATATTGGACGGGAGGCCCCCACACTCCACTGTGACCTCATCCTAACCACATCTCCCTGCAGTGACCCAATCTGGGTCACGTTCTAAGGTCCTGGGCATCAGGAGCGCACACAGGTGAACCCTGTCACCAGACGTGGCCTCTACCCCCACAGCATCCCTGCAGGACCCAGTGCTCGGTGCCGCTTCCCACCTTGCATTCTGGGGTTCAAATCCTGCACAACCCAAGAGGGAGGAGCTGGGCAGGGCAGCCAGGGACACAGACTTAGTGGCGTCCCAAACGTGGCCCCAGGCCAGGTGGGGCAGAGGCAAATGGCCGCTGATGCCATCTGCAGGCCAGATAGCATTCTAAGAACATGCTGAATGGCTTCCGTGAAGCCTTGGAGGGCAGCTGACTTGGGTCGAGGTCAGAGGCCCCAGGGGTGCAGATACCTGCGCAGCCCCAGCTCTCAGCCCCCTTGTTGATCTCTAGGAAGTTCACGCTGGGGCCCCCGGGGGGCCTGGCCGGTGCCTCCACTCTGCACTCAGGCTGGGTGACCGTGAGCCACACAGGACCCCGGGGCCAAGGACAGGGCCCAGCCAGCCATGCCCCTGCCAGATCCAAATGGTGACGAAAGCCGGGTTCAGAGGTGGTCTGGGCCAGGTTCTCAGGACATGGATCCGTGGAGCCAGCAGATGGGCTCCTGGAAAATCGAGATAAGTCCTCAAACAAATCCCCACGCACGCCTCCTACAGCTGTGGCCAAACAGCTGAACGGTGGCCACAAACCAAGCGTCGCCAACAGGTGAGCAGGTAGCCTGATGGGGTCCATCTGTGCAAGCAGATGCCACGCAGCCCGAGCAGGAGCGAGGCTCTGGCACGCGCCACAGCAGGGGTGTGGGGGCCCTGAGGAAGCCAAGCGGTCCCGCCATGCGCAACCCCATTGACAGGAAGTGTCCAGAACAGGCAAATCCACAGAGCAGAGGTGGGTGGCTGGGTGCCAGGGGCAGGGCTGGGAGAAGGACTTGACCATCCACTCCTGAGGCGATCAGCCACGGAAGGCCCTGCAGGGGGTGCTGTGAGTCTGCCCCTACTCCCCAGCACAACAAGAGCCTGGGCAGGGCACCGGGCGACTGCTCCTGCCGGCGCCGGGCATTGCTTGGGGGGTGATGGAATGTTCTGGAACAGAGGTTGCACAATGTTGTGCATGAACTAAATGTCACTGACTCAGTCGCTTTAAAATGGTTGAATTCATGTTTTGCAAATCTCACCTCGATTTAAAAAAAAAAAAAAAGTGTGTCAGGAGGAGTGTGGCTTTGGAGCAGGATGCAGACTTGGCGGTGGTCTCCGGCCTGCAGGGGGCAGAGACGGAGCCTCGGTGCTGGCCCAGGGGATGCGGGCCAACCGGAGCAGGGAAGCTGGGGGTCCTGGCCCGGGCCAGCCCCAGGGCCTTGGGCCCTGCAGTTGGCGCTCCCTCTCCCTGAAGGAGGCAGGCGGAGCAAGTGGTGACGGGCCCCTAGAGGCGGGGACCCCCCGGGTGCCCCACGCTGCAGCCACGTGAGCCAGCACTGCCTCTGGGTCACAGAGCTGCGTCACCCCTGCCCTGTGCCTAGCTCTGCTGCTGAGTCACGGCTCAGCCCCTCTCTTCCTTGGCCGCCCCTCCCCCTCTCCGCCCACTGCGCCACCTGCCAGCGCTCCTGACTTTCAGGAGTTGAAACCAAGGCACCCCGCTGCTCTGTGTCACCCGCCCTCTCGGTCTCCCCCGGCGTTTCCCGCCAGCGTGCCTTACCTTTCTAATCAAATGCCATCAGATCACCCCAAGTCCTCCCAAGAGCTGCCTCAGGTTGCTGCTGAGCTCTCTGGGCCATCTGCCAGGCAGAAGCCGCTCAGGGTGGCCGCAAGCCCGGCTGGCACCAGGGGCCCAGCTCCGCAGAGAGCCCTCTGCTCTTTAAGGGGCTCCCTGTGCAGGCTGAGGCCTCAGGGCCCTGCCCTGCGGTTGGTGGCAGCAAAGCGATATAAGGGGGAAAAGAAGGGGGGTGTGGCCCGGCCAGGTGCTGGGCTGAGCCTCATGTGGGAAGGACAGGCCTCCAGACCCCAAGCGGTACTGTTATTAACCGGACATTGATTTCTTATTCTTTACATTTTGTAACCTGTAACCCAGTTGGCGTTAAGTGCTGTGGTTTCTTGGTATCTGTGGGAAATTGGTTCCAGCCCCGCCCCAACAGGTACCAAGATCCAAGATGCCCAAATCTCTCAGCAGAGTGGCTATTTGCATGGAACCCACTCACAGCCTCCCTTAGCCTTGTTTATTTATTTATTCTGAGACAGGGTGTCACTGAGTTACGCAGGCTCGTGAACCTCCTGCCTCCCCCTTGAGTCCCTGGGATGCCAGGCAGATGTCGCCTTAGACTCATGATTTAAAATACCTGACACGGTGTCAGTGCTGGGTCCACAGTTGTTATGCTGTGTCCTTTAAGGAATGATGAAAAGGAAAAAAAGCTGTGTTGTATATATTGCTGTTAGGTGCCGTCGAGTCCGTATCCGACTCATAGCGACCCTCACAGGGTTTTCAATGGCTGTTTCGGGATTGCCTTGGGAGTGGGTTGCCAGGCCCTTCTCCCATTGTTGCAGTGCTGGGAATTGAACTCGGGACCTCAGAGACTGCAGCACAGTGCTCTACCAACTGAGCTAAGTCCGTGTTGTGTATGAGCATAATATTTTATTTATTTTATTTTTATTTATTTATTTTTGCGGTGCTTGGGGGTTGAAACCAGCACCTGGCTGGTTTCCAAGTGCTGTACCACTGAGCTGCACCTGCAGCCCATTATTTACATGTTTTGTTTAGAGACAGGGTTTCACTAAGTGGTGCAAGCTGCCTCCAGCCTCGAACTCGGGATCCTCCTGCCTCAGCCTCCAGAGTCACTGGGTTTAAAGGCGTGGCCACCGTGCCCTGCAACATAATTCTTTTTTCAAATAGATTTGATGCGCAGTTGGTTGAATGGGAGGTGGGGATCCCACACGTACGGAGGGCTGGCTGTGCACCCCGCTGTCCCTCCCCAGCGGCACAATCACTGGCACTAATGCCCGTACTTCTTCATCACGCGGAAAGGGGATCTTCCTGCCCCGGCCTCTGCAAAATAAAGCTAGCTGCACAAAACTCTAGAAGCCCTCCAGCCTTATCATCATCCCCCCCACAAGCCCCCAGCATGAGATCTCCGAGCTGTGGGAGCCAGCAAGCCCAGATGGCCGCGCAGGCGCGGCAGCTGAACCTGAGCGTGGCTGGCTGGCATTCCCCAGACACTGGACTTTCCTAAATTTAGCTTCTGCCTGGCAGGAGTGGGCCCTGCATAGTTCTGGTCAGTCTCTGAATACCCAGGCCTGCGTTTGCATTTCCAAGCCAGGACGCTTGCATTCCTTGGGTTTCTCTGCCTGGCATTTCCTGCCCTGAGAGTCCCTGCAGGTCCCCGTACCCCAGCTCCCCATGGTTGTCTGTCCTCTCCTCCTCAAGCCAGCCGGGGAGGGGAGACAGCTGGGATTGAGAGGTGGGGGACTCATTCCTGGGTGCTGCTCTGCCCCCGCCGCATCTCCTGGCACAGCGTGCACACTTAGCCTCTTGACAAATAAGGTGAGCAGCCAGGTGTGCTAGGGCCCCAGCGAGAGGGAGGCCGAGGCAGGAGGATGGGGAGTTCTCTGGAGACCCTGTCTCCACTTGGCAAGATCTTTCTCCAGGTGGGGGCGGAGCCAAGCACAGTGGCCCCACCTGGGACCCAAGGAGGCTGAGGCAAGAGGACAGAGGGTTCCAGGCCTGCCTGGGCCTATGAGACCCTGTCTCAAACAAAACAAAATTAAACACAAACAACAACAAAATGAGGGCCGTGTGAACTCCCTTGCCAAGCAGTAGCAGGTCCTGGTTCCTGTCACTCAGGAAGTGTTTGGTCACCTGGCCCTGCCCGCCCTCCCTTGCAGGGCACAGGGACCTGGAACCTGTCCTGGCTGTCCCGTGCGTAGCCCGTGTCCCAGCCCCACACTCCACAGTGTCCGGATCCAGCCTTCCTGGGTGGCAGCTCCAGGCCTCACCTCCCTGTCCTCCAACCCCTTCCCGTGGTTACAGAATCAACCCTGCTATAAAAGGCAACTCTGATCTAAGGAAAGGGAGGGTGAGCCATGGCCTGAAGCCCAGCCTGGCTTGGCTCTGCCGCTGGTTGGCAGGCTGGCGTTTGGGCTGGACTCCGGCTCCCAGAGCACCTCGGAGGCTGCCCATGCCGTCACCACGGTGCAGTGGCGCACGCTCCCAGCTCCAGGGCTGCGGCCAAGGCGTCCCTGGCCGCCCGTCTGCGGCTGCGGCTGCGGACCAGCATTCATTTGCTCTGGCTCGGGAGGGGCCGGCAGAGTCTGGGACTCCCGCACAGGCCGCTCCTCTCCGCTGGCAGTGGCCCCGGTGGCCCTGAAGGAGGGCTGTGTCTTGCCTCGAAGTGCGCCAGCGAAGGGCAGAGTCCAGCCAGGCCTGCAGGCAGGCCCGAGCCCAGAGGCTTCTTTCTCGGAATCCCGCTCACGTCTGTTCCTGGGCTGCCTCCAGAGCGCTGGCTCGAAGCTTCTGGGAGGAGCAAAGGGGATCCTGGGCTGGGCGCCCTCCTTGCCCCTCCCCCCATCCCAACAAGATCTTGCAGCCCAGGAAGGGGCATCAGCCCTCAGCCACCCTTTCTGCAGGAGCCTCTTCTTACCTGCAGCCAAGCCCTGGAGACACAGAGCCAGCAAAGCCCAACCCCTGGCCCCCGGAGAGCCCACCCCAGGCCAGGAGAGAATGCACGGGTATTCCAAGCACACGCATATCTGCAATGAGTATCCAATGAGTGGGGATCAGGGGACCTGCGTCTAGGTCACCGTGGAAACGCAGAGCCTGGTCCCGAGGGGGCAGTCAGAGAACAGCTGAGTGGGGCTGAGGTGTGGGTTATGTGGGATTCAGCCACAGATGTGTGGCCAGGTGTGTCCTGGCCATCTGGATTCCATGGAGCGATGGACACATTGCAGTTAGCGGCCAGACAAGCTTTCTGCAGGTCTGCGTCACCCTCAACTTGGGCTCTCCTTTTGGCTTCGGGGACGTGGGCAGGTCGCTTTTCTGAGCTCATGTTTTTCTTGTGTAAAACGCAGAAAATCCTAGGCACAGGGCCTTTCATGTGGGCTAAGGACACTGTAGGTCCCTGAGACCCTTGCAGGAGGCCGCCAGGTCAACACGGCTAATGTCATGACGCTCTCTGCCTTCTCCGCTCTCGCTCTCTCCCACGCGGATGCCCAGTTTTCTGAGGTGACGTGACCATGTGATAATCAGGATAAACGGAACGCGGCAGTGATCACAGGACCCCCTCTATCTGAAGCCAGATGCGGAAGAGATGAGCAAAAATGCAAAATAGCACCGATCTTCCCTGCCCCCATTTTGTTTTGTTTTGAGACAGGGTCTCAACCTCCCGAGCTGGGATCCCAGGCGTGGCCACCGCGCCGGCTCCCTCCTCACCTGGGGACGAGATCTCTCGAGGTGGAGACAGGGTCTCTCGAGGCCCAGGCCGGCCTGGCACTCACCGTCCTCCAGCCTCAGCCTCCCAAGTGCTGGGGTCCCAGGTGCGCAGTTGTGATGCTTTGCTGCTCCCTACGTTCTGTTTTGATTTTGAAGTTCTATTTTCCTTAAAAATTGTAGTCCCACTAAATTTTTTTAAAACGTATTTAGCTAAAATTTACTTTTTTAAAAAGTTATTTTTTAATGTTTAATGAGATTACATTAGCATTCTGTAGGATTGCAGCTAGGGCCTATGTAAATGCAGGCTGTTTGGGTTCCTGAGTAATTTTCATTATGTTTATGTATATATACATGTTTTTAGTCTAACAGGTGAAACATTCACACACCATCCAATTCTCTTCTTTAAAATGTGCGATTCCATCCAGGTGCAGTGGTACCCATCTGTCATCCCAGTGACTTGGGAGGTGGAGGCAGGAGGATCACAGGTTCAAGGCCAGAGGCAGCCTGTGCGACTTAGTGAGATCCTGTTTCACAATAAAAAAATTAAAAATGGACTAGGGGTGCAGCCTACTTTGCAGCACTTGCAAAGTATGTGTGAGGCCCTGGATTCAATCCCTTAGTACAAGAAAGGAAGAGAGGAAGAAAGAGAAAGGGGAGGGGGGGAGGAAGGAAGGAAGGAAGGAGAGAGAGACAGAGATGGAAAGACAGACAGAGAGAGAGAGAGAGAGAAAGAAAGAAAGAAAGAAAGAGAGGGAGGAAGGAAGGGAAAGAGAGGGAGGAAGGAAGGAAGGAAGGAAGGAGGGGAGGAGAGGAGTACAATTCTAGCTGGCTTCAGTGGCACACACCTGTGATCCCAGGGATTCAGGAGGCCGAGGCAGGAGGATCGCGAGTTCAAGACCAGAGGCAGCCTTTGCAACTTAGCAAGACCCTGACTCATTATAGAAAATAAAGGTGTTGGGGGTGTAGCTCAGTGGGGGAGCACCTGCCACATATGTGCAAGGCCCTGGACTCAACCCCCAGGACTACAAAAAATAAATAAATAAAGTGTACAGTTCAATGGTTTTTAGAATACTCAGCTATGCAGCCATTGCCCCTAATTCCCAAACATTCCATCTCCCGAAAGGAAGCCCCCTTCCATGGGCAGTTACCCCATCCTCTCTCCAGCCCCCGGCCCCTAAGAATCCTCTTCCGCCTCTGGATTCTCTTGTTCTGCGCCTTTCCTAGCAAGGGAGTCACTTGCTGTGGGACCTTTTGTGTCTGGCTCTCAGTGAGTAGGCCATCCTCAAGGTCCCTCCACAGGGTTGTGTGTGTTACAGCCCTCTTCTTTTTTCCTGGCTGCATGATGTTCCAGCATGGGGAAGGGCCCCCTCACATTTATCCATCTACCAGTTGACAGCCCGTTGGGTTGGTCCCACGTTGAGTCACTGTTAGTAAGGCTGCTGTGAACAAGTTTTTACTTCTCTCGTGTCAGGGTTCGGCTCAGGCCCAGCAGAGGTTAGAGCCTTGCCCTGACACCAAGTGAGTATCGGGGACCCACTGGACCAGGCTGGTGTAATGCCCAGAGGCACCAAAGAAGGACTTCGGGAGACCTTCTGCAGGAAACAAGGAAGGGAAGTTTATTGGGTTACTCCCCAAGTGGGGTGCAACCAACAAGCAGCCCCTGTCAAGTGCTCAAGTGCTAGCTCTAAGCCTGCAGCATAGGATGCTGCAGGTTGACTGATGGAACAGCTCAGCCTTAAAGGCACAGCTACAAGTGTTCTGCTGGGCTGGAGTTCTAGTGGTCTTGACTCTCACAGCTTGCCTTCTCTGCCTCCCTCCTTCCCAAAGGTGGGAGGAATTGGGAGGCTCTTTGTGGCTTGCTTGTAGCCTTCAGCGCTTCAGGGCCCCTGATCATCAGCTTGCTTGGAGATTTTCCACTGGATTGGGGAGTGCTGGATCAAGGTGATGGGGTCCAGGTAGCAGTTGAGGGACGGTGAGAGATGAAGGGGTGAAGGGGGTGAGAGATGAAGGGGTGAAGCCCTGCTTATATAGGCTCCTGGAGGGAGGGGCGTGTCCTGGGGTTAGCCAATCAGGGCACATTCCTGACAGGTACAGCAGGTAAACTGTCATACCTGCCAGGTAGGGGCAGTTATTTAACTGAGATGCTAGGGGTACCAATCAGAATTAAGGTAGTTGAGGCTGGTCAAGTGGTCAGGGGCCATCTTTGCTCACTTGATGGGAGGGGTAGGAGTCAGTGAGTAGGTGGGATGTGGCCCTGGGGTCACCTAGGGGTCAGTCCCTCAGGCTAGTATAAGGGACCCTAGTTATGGGGTGTGTTTTAAAAATCCCCAACACTCCCGGGCAGACACCCAGCAGTGGAATTGCCAGCCACGTGGTGACATCACATTTACTCTTCTGAGACAGCCCCAGACCACCCTCATTTTGCGTCCTGCCTGGTGCATGTGAGCCTTCTCAATTTTCCACAGCCCCACCAGCACTTTTTCTTTTCCTTTCCGTGGCAGCCAGCCTCACGGGTGCGAGGTGGCGTGGCCCTGTGGTTTTGATTTGCATTTCCCCCATGACTACCGATGCTGAGCAGCTCCTCATCCGCGCAGTGGACGTCACTTACCTTCCTTAGAGGAGCGGTGGCCCGTACTTACCTTCCTCGGAGAAGCGTCTATTCCTATCACCTGACCACTTTCACACTGGGCTCTTTGCCTTGTTATTGTCGGGTTCTGAGACGTCCTTCTGTGCGCTAGAGAGGCGAATCCCTTCCCAGATAGGAGGTCTGCAGGATCTTGTCTCCCACTCTGTGGCCATCATTTCACTTTCTCGTTGGAGTCCTCTGAAGTGGAAAACAAATTTAATTTTGATGAAGTCCAATTTATTTTTCCTTATTGCTTACGCTTTTGGTGTCAGGCTGACTTAAGGAGGCTCTGCTTGCTTTCATTTCATTTCACGTCACTTTTGCTTTGGAATGGTAGATTTATAGGAAGTTGCAAAGCACTGCCCAGGGAGGCCTCTGCATGTGGGCGAAGAGCCCCCTTTCCCAAGGTTCTCCAGCCTTGATCTGGGGCATCTGGACTTGGGGACCCGGGCCTCCTGCCTCCTGCCTCCTGCGCCTGTGCTCCTGGCCGCGGTGAGCTGGCTTCTCCAACAGGACCCGCCTTGGAAGGGTCCACGGTATTTCACACACTGAGGCAGAAGACTTTCATGTAGAGGCTGGTGGTTTTAAACAATAGAGGCCATCATCCCCCATGCGTCGTGTTTTACTTGCCCTGTGAGAGGAATTGCAGGGTGGCGGGGAGGAGAGGAAAAGAGCGGCTTCTCCCACGTCCCCCTGGGAGTGGAAGTGTGAAAGGTCAGGCGGAATTCCCTTACAAAGCTCTCACCTGCTGGCTTTCATCCAGCCAGCAACCACGGAATTTCCAGTTGCCAAACGCTCATCCCGAGACCCACCTCAGCCTCAGCCTGCTGCCGGAGCTCTGGAGGCAGTGATCTCAGTCTTCACAAATCAGACCCCGAGTAAAGCACATCAGACGGCTCAGGAGCGCATCAGCCTGAGCTGAGGGTTGGGAAAAGGCTCGAAAGCACGGACCTGGCAGCCTGGACTCGGAGGAGCGATCGCTACTTTCAGTGCCATTGTAGTCTTGACAACATTCCAGCCCGCCTGCTGCTCATTTCTCTAAAGTTCTCTACGTGTTTTTCCAAAGCGGTTGGCCATCTGGAGGTTGCAGATGGAAAGCATCCCGGCAGGCCACAGATGTCGTTTGTGACTTACATGGCTGCAGCACGCCTTCCCTTCCTTGAGGTGACTTTTTCTTCTACACTCCTTGGTCGTCTGTCTGTCCATCTGTCTGCGGCTTCAGTGGGGACCTGTTTAGTGGGAGGCATAGCGTTGGGCACTGAGCACAGGTCCCTACGAGATGTAGGAGCCCAGTTGGCTGCGCTGAACTGCCCGGGGCCAGGCAGTGAGAGGTCGGGAGCCTCCATCCAGGGGCCAGGCAGTGAGGTCGGGAGCCTCCATCCAGGGGCCAGGCAGTGAGAGGTCGGGAGCCTCCATCCCAGGCCAGGCAGTGAGAGGTCAGGAGCCCCCAGTGGTTTCCTGCAGGTGTACAATGAACACTGTGAATTGGATCAACAATGGCGGCTTGTTTGCTGACGGGTTATGAGTTCTCCTGGACAAGGGGGCTCACTGGGGCTGATTCCTCCCCAAAGGACACTGGGCCATGTCTGGGGACATTTGAACTTGTCATAACTGGGGAGCTCCTGGCAGGGAGCGGGTGGTCAGAGGAGGCTCAGCACTCTGCCATGCCGACTCCCACCTCAGAGAATGACCCATCCCAGCGTGCACAGCGCTGTGGGGAGACCCGCACTGGATGGTGTCTGCCCTCGTGGTGCCTGAGATCTGCTGGCAAAGACTGGCGGTCATGGTGCACTCAGCCCCAGGGCACTGTCCCTTGGATTCTAAGGCGGGGAGGTTCTTTCTTCCCTGGGTCCCCTAGGACGCCTCCTGCCTTTGCTGACTGCCACTTTCCCTGCAGGCCCTTCATGTCACGTCCAGGCTGTGTCTGAGCTCTGATGCCCCCACCAAACCTGGGCCGCATTAGCAAAAGGCCCACCTTTCCCTGACCTCTGGTAGCACACGGGGAGTCGCACCTGCACGGCCAGGAGGCCCAAGGACGCACCTGCAGAGCAGCCAGCTGCGGTGCCATCTGGAAACCAGCAGCGCGGTACTGCCTCCTTTCTATCTCCCTTGTTGCTATTGTTAGGTGCCCTCGAGTCGTGTCCGACTCATAGCAGCCCTCATGGGGTTTTCAATGGCTGATTGTTTCGGGACTGCCTCAGGAGTGGATTGCCACATCCTTCTTCCATTTTTGCAGGGCTGGGAATCGAACCCGAGACCCCAGAGACTGCAGAGCGACGCTCTACCAACTGAGCTCAATCCCAGACCTACTGTCTTCCTTAGAGGCCCTCAAGATGCCCCACACCAGCTGAGTTTGTCCTGCCCCACCAGGCCTACTCAGAGCGGGAGGGGGCAGCCGTTGCCATCTTTATTCTGCTGAACTGGAGCTGCGGGGTCTCCCAGTAAATGGTCAAGGGACCGAAACCCCTGAGTCCCGAGGGACAGTGCGGGGCCTGCAAAGGTCAGCTCAGGACGCAGGTGACCCCCTCCGTGTTTACGCAGCAGAGTAAGGGGGCCAGGTGCGGCACACACCCACTGTGGATGTCACCGTCCCTCGAGCCAGCACAGTGGCACTTCCCATTTCCAGCCAAACTCAGTCACCCCATTTCCTGCTGTGCCCACCCCCAACCCTGGGGACCTCTCCTCCATCTGTGCTCCATGGAGCGATGGCTGGAAACTTCGCTTTCCGCTTGGGAAGCTATTTCAAGGCACTCAACTTCTTTCCAGCTCAAAGGGAGCTGGAAGGTAGATCAATTTCAATTTAGTTCCCTCAAGAACAATTATTGCAGGAGGAACGTGGCATCATGGTGAATCAGTGTGGTTTCAACTTTCTTTTTCTAAAAAAAAGAAACACAAAAACCGATCATTTCCATTTTAGACATTCCTTCTCTGAATTGCTCTTCAGAAACAGTGATGCAATGGATTTACACACGTCAGCTCTCTGGTTCTTTGGACAAAGGGTGCCTACGTGGCATTATTCTGTAATGGTTGTATATTTGGGAGGGGTTGTTGTTATTTTTGTTTGTCTTTGTGGTGCTGGGGATAGAAGTCAGGACCTCACCACGCTAGGAAGGCACTCACCACTGAGCGACATCCCAGTGACATGGGAGAGGATTCTTGCTTTGTTTTGTTTGTTTATGAGACAAGGTCTCACCTCGTAGCCCAGGCTGGCCTGGGACTCTCATTGATCCTCCTGCCTCAGCCTCCGGAGTGCTGGGGTTACAGACATGCGCCACCATGCCTGGCTCGTCATAGTTTTTAAGGAAAACAAATTAGTCTCCTCTGAGAGCCATTATTAATGGTATACAGTCAGCCCATCATATCCACAGGTTCTGTATCTCTGGATTCAACCAACTATGGATTGAAATTTTGGAAAAAAACAATTGATCAGTCCTGAACACGTACACACTTTTTTCTTGTCACTGTTTCCAAAACAATACAGATCAACAATGATTTCCTTAGCACTGACATTGTATCCAGGGTTATGAGCCATCCAGGCATGATTGAAAGTCTCCAGAAGCTGCGGCGGCCACGCCTGTCATCCCTGGGACTCAGGAGGCTGAGACAGGAGGATTGCAGGTTTGAAGGCAGAGGCAGCCTGTGTAACTTAGCAAGAAAGACCCTGTCTCAGTTTTTAATTTTAATATTTTATTTATTTTTATTTATTTATTTATTTATTTATTTATTTATTTATTTTATTTGTGTGTGTGTGTGGTACTGAGAATTGAACCCAGGGCCACTTGTGTGCTTTGCAAGAGCTGCACCCCTGGCCCATTTATTTTTTATTTTTTTTACTTTTTGAGACAGGGTCTCACTAAATTACGCAGACAGCCTCTGGTCTCAGACTTGTGATCCTCCTGCCTCCACCTCCGAGTTGCTGGGATTACAGGTGTGCGCCACCACACCTGGCTCTTTAATTTTTTTTTAAAAAAGGGCCGGGGGTGCAGCTCAGTGGTAGAGCAGTTGCAGAGTATGTGTGAGGTCCTGGGTTCTATCACCTAGTACAAAAGAAGGAAAGAAATAAAGGAAGGAAGGAAGGGAGGGAGAGAGGGAGGGAAGGCGGGAGGAAGGAAGGAAGGAAGGAGGTGCGAGCACAGTTTGGTGGCATCAGGCGTACTCATGTTGCTATATAAACCATTACCACCGCCATCCAGCCCCACAACTTCCCGTCTTCCCACACTGAAACTCCATCCCCCTGAACCCCTAACTCCCATCCCCAACCCGGCCCCTGGCACCCACCATCCTCCCTCCTGCCTCTGTGGATCTGACAGCTCTAGTGGCCTCCTATGAGTGGGCTCCTGCCGGGTGTTTCCTCCTGGCTCTGGCTGATCTCACTGAGCATCATATCCTCAAGGACCATCCATGCTGTAGCAGGGGCTCAGAATGTCATTTTCATAGCTAGGTAATATTTCATTGTGTGGCTGGCCACACTCTGTGTCCATTCATCCATCCGTGGGCACTTGGGCTGCTTCCACATCTTACAGATTGTGTATCGCACTGCTGTGAACACTGGTGTGCAGCATCTCTTCAGGCTCCTCCCTTCGGTTCTTCTGGGTACATATCCCACAGGGAGATTGCTGGGTCACACAGCCACTATTTAAATTCCAGAAGGAACCTCCATATTACTTCTCATGCATGAGACTGATCAGCTTCCTTTCCTTTTCTCTTCTGACTTTTCATATTTCTTCATTAAATACCCCTGTGTATCCTTTATTTTTCTATTAAAGTTTTTTCTTATTGATTTGTAGATACTTTTTACATATGACAGTCACTTGTACTTTGTTATGTATGTTAATGATTGTTTTTTCCAGTTGGTTGTTTGCCTTTTTATTGGCTGTATGACTCTCACTCCATCTATCTTCCATCTGCACTCCCAACGCATTGAAGAGAATCTCCTTCAGTCTCAAGTCTTAGGATAGACTTTTCCCCTGCATGGATGCTTTAGTCAAATGGCCTCAGCAAGGTGTTGGGAGATAGACAAGCTCAAGATCACATTCTTGGCTGGGGATGTAGCTCAGTGGTAGGGTGCTTGCCTAGCATGCACAAGGCCCTGGGTTTGAACCCTATCCCCAAATGGATAAGGAAGAAAAAAAAGACCACATTCTTGGTTCCCCATAATCTGTCCCTTAAAAAAAATCTTTTTCTCCCCCAATTACAAAAGCAATGCCATACTAGGAAAACTTGAATATATACAAATCATAAAGGACACAAAAATCCTGTTTTTCTTCTTAAATGTCGCCACAGACATTCAGCTGGGCTGCACAAAGCAAGGCTTGCCTGAGACTCTTCTGCCTGAGTCAGTCCTTGGAGAGGCCCCCACTCCGGGACCGCACCGTGCTGAGGTCAGGCCTTGCCGATCAACTCACTGTGTGTCACTGGCATTGCCCAGGGGAGAAGGTGGGACAGAGGAGGCAGGGTAGCGTGGTGGCGAACAGCGCTAGCACGTAGGGGTGTTCCTCACAAATCTCGTAAGGCACGGCAGGGAGAGCTGTTGCTTTTCAGTCCTGCATCCTTGGTTTGCAAGGCCCCGGAGCATGGCGCACTTGTTTGTGAGTTGAACATCCTGTGTGAGGTCCTGTGTGTTCTGAGCGATGCTGAGTTGCTAGGTTACCACGCGCATCAGGATCCAGGGAACAACATCCCTGCCATTGTGCTCAGCACTGAGAAATAAAACAGGTGTTGACATTTGGAAAAGAATGGGAATAGCCCTAGGCCAGGGTTTGCAAGTCCTGAATTCCAGTGGCACTTCTGCCATTTCTATGTATGGATGCGGATGGATGGTGGATGTGGGTGGGTGGATGGACAGGCGAACAGGTAGGTGGATGGATCGGTAGGTGGATGGGTGGATGGATGGATGAACTGACAGGTGGGTGGATGGATGGATGGATGGATGGGTGGATGGACAGGTGGATGGATGGATGGATGGATGGGGGGGTGGGTGGATGGATGGATGGATGGATGGATGGATGGGTAGATGGATGGGTGGGAGGGTGGATGGATGAGTGGGTGGATGGATGGGTGGATGGATGAGTGGATGAACAGGTGGATAGGTGGATGGATGAGTGGGTGGATGGGTGGATGGGTGGGTGGATGGATGAGTGGGTGGCTGGATGGATGGGTGGGGGGATAGGTAGATAAGTAGGTAGATGGGTATATCAGGCATTATCATAAGATATAGTGAATGTTTAAAAATATTTTTTGTTTGTTTTATGAGGCAGGGTCTCACTGTATAGCCCAGGCTGGCCTCAAACTCATATCAGTCCTCCTGCCTCAGCCTCCCAGTGAAGGGATTATAGGCATGAGACACCACACCCAGCTTGGATTTTTAAATTTAAAATAATTAGTGCCAGGAGAGGTGGCTCATGCCTGTCATTCCAGCAACTCGGGAGGCAGAGGCAGGAGGATCACAAGTTCAAGACCAGAGGCAGACCGCATAACTTAGTGAGACCTTGTCTCAAAATGAAGAATGAAAAAAGGGGCTGAAGGTACAGCTCAGTGGTGAAGCTCCCTGGGTTCAATCCCCCAGTACCAAAAAAAAAAAAAAAAAGTTACAGTAAAAATTTATTACAGAAAGTGGCAGAAACAATGGGGTAAGTGTGTTTGAAGCCAGGGGGCTAATGACAATGTGTCTTTTATTGTAATAATTTTCTAAATATGGAAATAAACACAGACATAGATCTGGGCTGTGCTGAGATGGAGTTCACATTTTTCTACCATTTGCAAGCCTCAGTTTTCTCATCTATAAATCTGGGGAAATGATTCTGTTCCCAGCAGAGAATCACTGCAGACTGCACTGCCCCCTGCCTTGAATCTTCTCTTTTTTGCATCGCTTTTATAATCTTCTTTTTTAATGATGCTTTTAACAACCAAGTCACTTGAAAAATGAGTTTGGATGAAAGTCGTAATCTCTGGATGATGTTGAGAGAATATTTATTTTCTAGCAGCTTTATTGAGTTAAAATTCAAACACTCTAGAATTCACCCTTCTAAGTGTATAATCCAGCGGTTTTTAATCTACCAACAGAATTTATAATCATCACTGTCTAATTCCAGAATATTCCATCACCCCCAAAAGATCCACACTCCCATGAGCAGTCAGCCCGTCCTGTCCAGGCCCCAGGCACTCAGGAGCCCAATTTCCATCTCTGGAGTCCCCTGTCCCCAGTGTTTCCTATCAATGCAGTCGCACACAGTGGGGCTTTTTATGTCTGGTTCTCACTGAGCACCATGTCCCCAGGGTCCCTCCACCCTGTCTCGAGTGTGAGAGCCTCATCCTGGTCAGGGCACAAGGTTTTCAAGGTCCCCTGTGTCCTAAGCTGTATCTTTCCACCCCTCTCCTAGATGCAGAGGAGGGGACCCAATGCAAACGGGCGGTGGGCAGGAAAGAAAGGCAGTGCCCCAAAGCCAGATGGGGCAGGGAAAGGAAAGTCACTTCCCCAGGCGGTGCCACCTGGTGGAATATGTCATCCCAGCTGAGGTCCTGGGCTCGAGGACCTTGATCTCTCCAACCAAGGCGTTCCTGGGCCAACCGGGATGGGCCTGTCACGCGGAGTTCGGAGTTCCCATGGAGCAGCCAAGGACAGCTACGTCAGCAGGCAGTTTGGAGCGAAGGTCAGCAGAGGAGGGCAAAGAAATACGGCCCCTGGCTTGAGAAAGCCGCACAGGGCCCGGGTCCAGCCGCGGCCACCCTGGCTCCCATCCTTTTCCCAGCCAGAGGTACTGGCCCTTTGACCCTGCACCCAGCCCTTTGCGATTCTCCAGCTGTTGACTTAAAAGAACAGCGTCCTCGTGACGCGCTTTAAGAAGCCTGTTTAGTACCTGTCCCTTCGCAAGAGCCTGGCAATTTGTCTCAGGGTGACTTTCCAATCTGATACCTTCCTCCCTCCTTGTCCCCAGGGAGCTGATCCGGATGCAAAAGCCACTTGCCATTCAGCCGGTTGCAGTTCAGCAGGACTCTGTTCCAGCACACAAACAGCACTGTCACATCCCTGGCCAACCTCCCATGACCCCACCAAGCCCAGGAGCCTGTTTTCTGCTAAATTCCCAAGCAGCCTGCCCTGCGCTGCACAGCTCTTGGGACAGAGACCTCATCCGCCAGATCAGACCATTTGCAAATGTTGCGGTTGCTAGGTGCATTGTGTTGTTGAATTGCAGTGACTCATGGGTTTTCAATGACTGATTATTTTTCTTTTCAGGATTGTTTTGGGAGTGGACTGCCACATCCTTCTCCCATTTTTATAGTGACTCAAAGGGTTTTCAATGGCTGATTGTCTTTTTGGAATCATTTTGGGAGTGGGCTGCCTCATCCTTCTCTCATTTTTATGGTGCTGGGTGCAGGGTCCTCAGAAAGCACAGAGCAGCACTCTACCAACTGTACTAGACCCCAGTCAGTCCATTTGCAAAGAGAGAGGTGGTTTTTCCTCCTCCTGCCCCATCTGCACACCCTCATTTCCTTCTCCCACCCAGCTACCCTGGCTGGAACTTCCAGAACAACATTGAATAGGATCAGCAAGTTCAGTCATCCCTGTCTTTGTCTTAGTGAGAAGTATTTTCTCTTTCTCCATCAAGTGTGATTGGTTGCAGTGACTTTTTCACGCCCAAAGTCAGGTGGAGGACGTTCCCTTCCATTGCTGGTTCATGGAGTATTGTTATCACAGAGGGGCATGGAATCATGTCTGCATCTATTGAGATGATCATGTGAGTTTGCTCCTTTATTCTATCATGTGGTGTATGATTACATTGATTGACTTTTGGCTGTCAAACCAACCTTGCATTCCTGGGATGGACCATACTTGGCTGTGACGTTGAATCCTTTTTCTATGTTCCTGGACTTGGCTTGGCAGTATTTTGCTGAATACCATGGGTATTTGATCAGTAAACTGAGAAAGGCATCAGGGATGAGGAAAAGGAGCTTTAGCATGAGAGGGTCTTAGAATTTTCTATGTTCCCCACTCCTGCTTTTTTATTCTGATGGTGCTGGAGATGGACTTGCACATGCTAGGCTAACTCTTTACCATTAAACTACACCCCGACCCCAGAACTTTCTAGATCTCTAACATTGAAGGAGAGACATGAATCTACAGATGTGCAAATTTGCATGGAACTAGCTATGCGCACACACGTACATACGCACATGTGTAACTTAGGGTATTTGGGCAAATTCTGGGGATTGTGTCAATATTGACTTTTCCTGGTAGCTATGGACTGAATGCTTGTGTGTGTGTGTGTGTGTGTGTGTGTGTGTGTGTGTGTGTCCATATGATGAATTCTTAACTCCCAATGGGATGATATTTTAAGGTGCCATCTTTGGAATCAGGTGGTTAGGTTTCGATGAGGTCATGAGAGTGGAACCATGGGTACCATGATGGGATCATCATCCTTAGAAAAAGAGGAAGCTACCTAGCTATCGCTCTGTGCCCTGTAAAGACATAGCAGAAAGGTGGCCATCTACAAGCCAAGCCAAGAGTCCTCATGAGCCCTGACCCGTGGGCACCTGACCACAGACTGTAAGAAGTAAATGCCGGTTACTTAGCCATGCTATGAGGTTTTCTCCTGGCAACGGAGCCAACTGCAATGCTATGATATTAACTATAATTGTGCAACCTGTCCAGGACTTCCTGTTGTTTTTTCTGCAACTTGCTGTGAACTTATAATTATTTCAAAATACAAGGTTCTTCAGCTGGATGGTGCGGTGGCCACACCTGGGATTTCAGCGCTTGGGAGGCCGAGGCGGGAGGATGGTGAATTCTAGTTGTGTAACTTAATAAGAGCCTGCAGCCGTAGCCCTGTGGCATCCGATCCTGCCAGATCTTGGAAGCTGAGCGGGGTCAGGCCTGGTTAGTACTTGGATGGGAGACCACCCGGGAACACCAGGTGCTGTAGGCTTGGGAGAAGGACCCGGCAACCCACTCCCAAAAATCAATCTGCCATTGAAAACCCTATGAACAGCAGAGAAGCACTGACAATAGTGTTTCCCCTGTTGAACAGAGGGTCGCTATGAGTCGGATACCGACTCGACAGCACCTAACAACAACAACAACAACTTAATAAGACCTTGTCTCAAAATAAAAAATAGTGGCCGGGCATGGTGGTGCACACCTATAATCCTAGCAGCTGGGGAGGCAGAGGCAGGAGGATCCCAAGTTCGAGACCAGAGGCAGTCTGTGTAATTCAGCGAGACCCTGTCTCAAAAAAGTAAAAAAACATGGGCTGAGAGTGCAGCTCAGCATGCAAGCGCGAGTCCCTGGGCTCAAGCCCCAGTACCACAAATATAAAATAAAAATAAAAATAAAAAGTGAAAAGAAAATAGTGAAGGCACTGGGGTGCCGCTCAGTGGTGGAGCACTTGCCTAGCATGTGCAAGGCCCTGGGTTCAACCCCCAGCACTATGAAAAACAACAGCAACAAAAAGTTCTTTGGAAAAGCAGAAATTAAAAACAAAAAGTACCCTGGGGCCTGAGCCAATAGAGGCCGCCAAGGCTGAGCTGGCCGTCAGGCAGCCCAGTGGGTGATGGAAAACAGACCTCCCTTTGGTGGGGCCAGGCTGATGCTTCCGCCCAGTAGCCACACAGAGGCCGAGCTGCGATTCTGGAGCATTTTCGGCCCGTTGCAAGCAGGTGGGTGGCCCACCGGGAGCACCCTGAGCCCCAGGCCCCCCTTCCGTCTTCCCTGGCTGGGTCCCAGGCACCGGCTCCCAGGTGCATGAGCCGCACCCTTGGTGCAAAGCCAGCAGGTGGAAGGGAGCACGTGGCCTGCGCTGCAAGCTCACGACCTTCTGCATGTTCCCTGGAAAACAGCCGTGGTGGTGTCCAGCTCTATCGGGGGACCCTGTGCGTCCTCCCCACTGACCGTGGGGAGACACGGCGTCTGCTCTGTTCCTCCAGCAACAGCCGTGGGTGTGGTGACTGTTTTGCTGACCCAGTGGTGCTGCTTTTGCTCTGGGAACAGCGTTTTGGCAAAAATCAGCTGCGTCTCTTATTTTGCTCCCTGTTGGTGAGTAGCAGGATTTCGGTTTCCACAAGGTCACGGTTGCAGGCACAGGTCTGGGGACAAGTGGCTAAACGGTGGAGGGCTGCAGAGGCCAGGTCAGCAGCTGCAGACAGTTCCTTAAACGTTATTCATTTATTTCTAACTGATACATAAAAGCATAATAGTTGTACATATTAACAGGGTAAGTGATGTTTTGGTACATGCATATATATATATACACATTGTATAACATTTAAATCCAGGGAAACAAATCCGGTGGTGGCGCACACCTTTAATCCCAGCTACTTAGGATGCAGAGGCAGGAGGATCCCGAGTTCGAGACCAGAGGCAGTCTGTGCAATTTAGGGAGACCTTGTCTCAAAATAAAAAATAAGAAAGGGACTAGCGGTGCAGCTCAGTGGTGGACAACTTGCCTAGCATGTTCGAGGCCCTGGGTTCAATACCCAGCACTAAAAAAAAAAAGTGAAAAGCAAGAAAGACAGCAAGAAATCAAAGAGGAAGGAAGGCAGGCAGGCAGGGAAGCAGGCAGGCTTTATGTAGCTTTTTGACATAGGCGGTGCATAATTGTTGTCCGTCATCCCCCTACTGTATGGTAGGACACTAGAACTTCTTGCTCCCATCTAGCTGTACCTCTACTCCTTAATAAGCCGGTCTCCATGTCTCCCCTTCCTCCTGTCTCTCCAACTCTGGTGACCCCCATCCTACTCTCAATTTCTACAAGATCAACTTCTTTAGACTCTACCTATGAGTGAGGTCACACCGCACATATCTTTCTGTGTCTGGTTTACATCAATTCAAGTAAAGATCTCCAATTCCACCTGTGTTATTGCAGCAGACAGGATTCTATTCTTTTTTATAGATGAATAGTATTCCATTGCAGAGAGGCACCATGCTTTCTCACTCATCCATTGGTGGACACTTAGGAGAACCATGCAGCCCCGCACATTTGCAGTGCCGAGGGGGCAGAGACCCCACTTTAATTATTTGGAGAAATATTGTGTCCACTCCCTGACCACCCTAAACTCCAGCACACAGGACCACTGGGGTGGATGGTATAAATGAGGTGGCCCTAGCTTTCGGGACTGGCCTCCTTCTCCCTCTCCACCCAGCATATAGGTTTCAATGTGGGTGGCATCCTAGGACCTCAGCAATTCAGGCAATCAGGGGACACAAAGTCTCTTGGGGTCCCTGGGATCCCCTGGCGCAGGGGATCTCATCTGGGTGATTCTGCCCCCCCGGGGACACTGGATCACATCTGACAACATGTGGGGCTGTCACGACTGGGGAGCTCCGGACATGGAGTGGGTGGCGGCCGGGGCCACTGCTCAGCACCTTGCAGAGCCCAGGAGGACACCCCGGGGCACAGTCCAGCCCCAGAGTCCACACATCTGTGTGCAGAGCCCTGGCTGTGACTCCTGTCCTGGGAAAGCGGCCATGGGTGGGAGGATGCCCTTCAGCGGAGAACTGATGCGCCTCAGAACCTGGGTGCTAGTGTGTCAGTCAAATGCCCACCCCGGGCTCCTGGAGGCCAAGGCCCCGTTTTGCCTTCTCCTGCTTAACTCAGGCCAGAGCTAATAACTTGCCGTGAAGCATCCTGGCCCCTGTGTGGCTCCTGGCCTCTGCAGCCTGTGGCGATTAAGTGGGGAAACCAATGGGTCCCTCCCTGCTGTGGTGACAGCCAGCCCTTGCCTCGCCATTCCCAGGACCGGGTGTCAGATCTGACAGCTCCCAGGCCCCAAGACCTTTCCCCGTCTGTCCAGCTGCCTCCGCACAGCTGCAGCTCCCATCAGAGGAAATGGCCAGGGGAGGGGGACGCCTCCACCCAAGACCTGTGAGCACGTGGGCACCCCCCAGAAGAAGGGACAGAAGAGAGCAGACGGGCCCAAGGGCAGGAGACACCCCCGATGTCCATGTGGAGATGATTTGGTTCAAACAGAGCCTAAATCCTAAGGCTCATGAGGGACATGATGCCGTCGAGGCGGCCATTGTCCCCAGGGATCTTCTTGCTGCTCAGAGGCGCCTGGGAAACCCCTCATCCCCCACCCCCAGTCCTATGCTGGAAGCCATTCTGTCTCCTAGGGGCCCCGGGGTGTTGCCTGGGAACATCTGTGGTTGTCAGGACTGGGGAGCTCCTGGCATGGAGCAGGTGGAGGCCAGCAGCCACGCTGAGCACCCCACAGCGCCCAGGGCACCACCCCGGAGAGCCACCGGCCCAGTGCCCACGCGCCAAGGAGGAAGCTCCCAGGGCCCTGCACGATGCTAACCCTCACATCTCCCCGGCTCCTTGCGCTGTGACAGCGGCTTGGCCACTCCTTCCTCCTGCTGCCCTGGTGGCTTCCAGGGCCGCTCGGTGCCTGCAGGCTGCCCGCCCACACGTGTCTGCTCAGCACGTTTCCCACGATCACGCTTGGCGGGGAAGCCTCTTCCCCTTACGTCCCATCAGGGCCTCGTGGTGTCCCTGTGACCTGTGTCTGCCGTATTGACCCTGATCACGCGGTGCCGGGCAGACACACACGCCTCCACTGTGGTGAGGACTCCGGGGTCCCTTGCACTGGATCCAAACAGGAGGTTCATTCTGGTCGCCACCCCCATGCGTGTGTGCATGTGTGTGTGTGTGTGTGTGTGTGTGTGTGTGTGTGTGTGTGTGTGTGTACGCGCATGCGTGTGAATTCCACGTCCGTTTTATTGGGGGAAATAAATCCAGGCTCCTCCTGCCCAGCAAAGGTGGGCAGGGCCGGCACCCTCTCTTCCCTCCCTGGAGCCCCTCTCAGCCGGCACTGAGCCTGGGGAAAGTGGAGGTCACTGGCGGCCTGCCTGTCGTCCCAGGCTCCGGCTCCCTGGCCAGAAGCTCCATCCGAGGCCCCACCATGCCACCCCTGCCTCTCGTTTATGGGCCTCAGAGCGTATGGAAAACTCGTTAAAGAGCAGGACAGCCTGGCCAGGTGGGAAACAGTGGGCCCGGCACCTGTACCAACAGAGCCCGGGCCCAGCTGGCGCTAGCTGAGTGGGCAGCAACTGTGAGAGCCCTCCTCCCTCTTGGGTCTCACCCTGTCACCGGGGCCATGCACAGCCCCGAGCTGAGACGCCTGGTCCGGCCCCAGCTCCACCATAGGCAAGCGGGGCAAAAGGTCATTTCCTAAGAATCAAGGGAGTTTTGCTTTCTACTTATAAATAGCAAATGGGATCATTGTTTTCAGAATCAGAAGATGAGGTGGCCGTGCCTGGGATTGCATCTCCAGGGAGGCTGAGGCGGGAGGATGGTGGGTTCCAGGACAGCCTGGGTCTCATGAGACCCTGTCTCAACTGTTGGGTGGTCTTGGGTGCTGGGGGTGGAACCCAGGGTCTGTCCTATGCTGAGCAAACGCTCTACCTCTGAGCCACACCCCCGCCCTGCTATAATGCTTTGAGCTTCCTTACTTGCTAGCACCAGAGGACCTTCCAGAATACCTTCCGCTCTCAGTCCGGGAACCAAATGTCCTCCAAAGAACCCTGGCTACTTTTAGTTCTCTCAGATATATGTACTGTTAGAAATATATGTACACCATGCATGTACACAGGTGTATACACTCTTCCATATGAAGAAGCAATCTATTTCTTGGAAGTTCAGTGATGTATTGTGGGCAGGGTTCCACATCATCAACCACACAGCTGCAGCATCCTTTTGCGTGAGGGTCCAGTTGTTTTCAGTGTTTTGTTTTGGGATTTTGGGGTTTGGGGTTTTCTGTTTCGTTTTGTTTTAAGACAGGGTCTTACCAGGCATGGTGGCCACTCCTGCCATCCCAGCGACTTGGGAGGCTGAGGCCGAAGGATGACAGGTTTGAGGCCAGAAGCAGCCTGGGTACTTTAGTGAAACCCTGTCTTAAGATAGAAAATATAAAATGGGCTGGGAGTGCAGCCCAGTGGTAGAGCACTTGCAAAGTATGTGTGAGGACCCTGGGTTCAGGCCCCAAGTAACACACACACACACACACACACACACACACACACACAAGAGTTTTCCTATGAAGCCCAGGCTGGCCTCGATCTCACAGTCCTCCTGCCTCTGCCTCTCCAGTGCTAGCTTTACAGGAGGGGCCGCCATGCCTGCCACGTTTAGTATTTTATCTTACAACTGTGCCATAGACTTATTTATTTGTTTGTTATTTATTTTTTGAGACAGGGTCTCACTATGTGGCCCAAGCTCATTATCCTCTGGCCTCCGACTCCCAAGCGCTGGGATTACAGCAGGTACCGCCATGCCCGGCTTGTACGACAGATTATTTTCCCTATGTCTTGTTGTTGTTGTTGTTAGGTGCTGTTGAGTCGGTATCCAACTCATAGCGACCCTCTGTACAACAGGGGAAACACTATTGTCAGTGCTTCTCTACTGTTCATAGGGTTTTCAATGGCAGATTGATTTTTGGGAGGAGGTTGCCAGGTCCTTCTCCCAAGCCTACAGCACCTGGTGTTCCCAGGTGGTCTCCCATCCAGGTACTAACCAGGCCCGACCCTGCTTAGCTTCCTAGATCTGACGGGATCAGATGCCACAGGGCTATAGCTGCAGGCTATATTGATTTGTTAGAGATCTTTATTTATTAAGGATCTGAACTTTTTGTCCTTCATACCCATGCATAGCAAAGTATTTCCCAATTTTCTTTTCCCTTTGGTAATGAAATGACTTGAGTCCTATAGGCTCAGATCCTAATCTCACCAAGAGACAGTGGGCAGGTGACACAGGACAATGCCAGTGTCCTGGTTTATGGAATGAGTATCAGATGCCCAGCATGATATGGGCTACATGCAGA
>VMDO01018794.1:0-41320 GCA_007922755.1 Pedetes capensis
ACCACCCCCCCCCTCCCAATCTTAAACTTCACATGCACAGTGAGCTTAGTTTATATACTCCTTGCATAACTAACTGCCTTAACTGCCTCAAGATAACAATCAGGTGGGGGTGTGAGGGGCTAGGTGCAACTAATTTAGGAGTGACAGTCAAATAAAGAGTGAAACCAGATGTCATTCTTTGGGTAATCAAGGGGAGATCCTTGATTACCAATCAGGGGGCAAGATGAGGGTTGAATAATTCCCTACAGGAATGGTCCCTCCTGACTACATGTCCAAAATAAGTAAAACACAGTCTAGCCATCCTTGCATCCAAGGAGCACTCTGGTTTCACTTCTTCTAGGACAGATCTATTGATTCTTCTGGCAGTCCATGATATATTCAATATTTGTGTCCAGCCCTATAATTGAAAAGCATCAATTCTCCTATCTCCCTTGTTCAATGTATGGCTTTCACAACCATATGATGCAACTGAAAATACCAAACATGAGTCAGGCACACATTCATCTTCAATGTGTCATCTTTACTTTTCAATAATTTTAAAAGATCTTTTGCCACAGCTTTTCCCAAAGCAATGAGTCTTTTGATTTCTTGACTGCTGCTTCCATGGGCGTCGATTGTAGAATCAAATAAGGCAAAATCTTAGACGATCTCAATCTTTTCTCTATTAATTGTGAAGTTTCATACTGACCCAGTTGTAAGGACTTTTGTTTTATTGATGTTGAGTCACAATCCATACTGAACATGTATGTGTGTATGTGTGTTTATATACATATATATGTCAATGGAAACACAAGAGTACAAATTACTATGGATACTCTAAATTCACCAATTTGTCACACAAAATTACACATATAGGCAGTCACTAGGTTTTGGAGATGACAATATAAACACTGAGCCAGTTATTACAATTTTGTCAATTCATGACACTCAGCAGAACTGAAGTGAAATTTTTGCTATTGTGTGTCTCATAGAGATCCTCTGATTATTCCATCGTTATGATCCGCTTCTGACAAAAACTGCACAAAACTAACTTTTTCTCAGATGTACTTTCCTATAAGGCGCCCATCTCTGTGTAATCCAGAAATCCATTCTCTGTCAACTCTTGGAAACCTTTCAATATATCAAAACTGTAGATTGAAAACAGAAGACTTTGCCATTTGGTACATAGGAGACATGATCCAAACATACAGTGAATGTTTAAGTTTTAAAAATGTATTACAGTAAAAGACACATTCTCATCAATTCCCTTCAAAATACTACCCCTGGCTTCAAACATATTTATCCTATCATTCTTGCCACTGTTAGAAGCAGTTCTGGTAGTCTACTTTCTGTGTGTTTAGTTACATTATTTTGGTTACCTCAATGTCCTCAATTGATGCAAAACATTTACCTTTCATGATCATTTTGACTTTGGGACAGAGCCAGGTGGATGAGGACACATCATAATGTTTATTTGACAGAAATAGCTACACCAGAAGCAAGGTGTGACATGGAGAACTGTCATAATGGAGGATGAAACTGAAGACACTCAGAAAGAAGACTTCCAGAACTGCTTCAGAAAGTGTCAAGAATCATAAGTGTGTTCAAAATCAGAGGGAGTATTTTGATGGGGGATTAATGGCAATGTGTCTGTTACAGTAATAAATGTTTTTTTAATTTAAACTTTCACGTTATTTTTGGATCACACTGTGTATAATACAAAGACAAGTGTTTGTAGATGAGACTATATAAGAGATAGGGCCCCATCATGTCTTCTAAGTTTCACATTAGTAGAAAGAAAGACAGATGAGCAAGTCAACCCTTACAGCATTGTGAATGGTATGGAACCATTCCATATGTCCATAAATATGGAACTCTGAAGAACTTCTGAAGATTATTGTCAAATTCAGTCTCAGCAGAGAAGGGCAAGATATGTCAGAGATGGTGCTCATGGAAAGTCAGAAAAATTGACAACATTTCTGAAGGGAAATCCACATATCTCAGTCAAGAAAAATAGTTTATTCCAAATGTGGAGACAAAAAGAAATATGGCACAATGTAGCAGCTTGAATGCAGATTTTTCAGTGTAACTGGTTTATGGTGGAGAATAATGCCAAATCAGGCTGAAAAGTTAGAAATTGGTCAACTTGTGAAGAGTGTTGGTTGGACAGAGCAACGATTGGACTGAGTAAGATTTATGACAGAAGAATGCAATAATATCTCTTCACATTTTAGATAAATTATTCCAGTGCCTGTGGATTACATGGTTGAGAAGAATGGAGGACATCAAAACGGAATAAATAGCATATGGCTTAAACAGCAGCATGAGAAGAAGAAATTAAGAAAGGAAAAGGGAACAGAGAAATAAAGTGAAAATAAATAAAAATAATAGTTTTTTCATAACTGTAGATCTATGAGTTAATGCATTCCATTTCTTAATGTCTAGTAGATCTATAAAATAATTCTATATTGTGGAGCCATATGAAACACAAGAAAAATACTTAAAAACAATGTTTTTCTAGATATATAAATACTCTAATATACTTGCTTTATAATTCACTTCTTTCTTGGATTTGGATTGCATATTCTATTTAGTCATTTATATCATTTAGAAGTAACTGACATAAAAATGATAGTTTATAAACATTGTGATCCATTCTCCAAAGCAAGGGTCAGCAAAGATTTTTCTTTGAGGAACCAGATATTAAATATTTACATTTTGCTGACCCAGAGACAAAATCAAAGCTATTATGTAGGAAGATACATAACAGAAAAAGAGTGCATATTTCCATAAATATTTAATTTTTTGAATTCAAAATTGTGTGTATAGACATAAAACTTGAATTTTGCATTACTTTTACTTGTCATGAAGTATCATTCCTTTTGGCTTTTTCCATCATTTAAGAACATGAAAATAACTGTTAGCTCACTGGTAGCATAAAAGAAGCCTCAGGTGAACTTGACCCTCAGGCTATAGTTCCTTGACCCTAGCTTTAATGCAAAGTCAGGAATTCCCATTGAGACAACTTGCTAATCAAGAGAAATTGAAATTTTGACAGCAAAATGCAACAATATGGAGAAGAATAGCATGTGCAAAGAGTAGTTGCCTCACACATGTTTTAAGTTCAGCAGGCACTGTAGATCAGTTGAAAAAATGAATCTATTAATGTTAATGAGAAGGTAATTCAAAAAGAGAAATAATTCTTACTTAAAAGCAGAATAATGGCTCAATATTTAATTCCATTATTGTGCAAAACTATGTAATGAAAGAAAACCAGCAAACCAGAATAAATTTCTCAAAATATAATGAAATGTCACTAAGACCCTAGTTTAAAAAATATAAAATGAATATTAAAAAAAATCACAAAAGAAGTTTTTGTGAATTTCATAACTGTCATGACTTATTGAACTAATTATGAATTTGGGACTGAAATTATAAGGAAGAAAAATTCAAATAACATACATTATTGTTAGGCAGTGTATCATGTGACATTCAATTTAATGTCATTGTGTTAGATTAAGCAAACATATACCAAATTAGAACTTTATGATATCATGCTGTGTAAGCTGTTATTTCTTTATAAGTTATGTTTTGTTTCATTTATACAGTTACTTGAGCTTTAAGACTTTGATCAGTAAAACAATGATTAGGCCATTCTCTAATATTAAATTTTATATTCTGTTTATTACTTACATTTACAACAAATTAAATTTCCAGGAAAAAAATCAAAAATGTGAAGATTTTCTGTGCCTGAATTTATCTATTCCATTCTTTTGTAAATAAGAACTAAGACCAATTTTTATTCACATTTAATGACCTCAGGAACTATAATAGATTTAGTGAAGAGACACTAATTCAAATTACATTTACAATCAGTTCACTTCACAGAGTTTGCCTTGCTTTGCTCAAAATAAATATGCTCTATATGTGATGTTTATCAACTTTCTAAATTAATCCTTACCATGCAGAGAAGCATCCAGTGAATCAAGTCCGCTGAATAATCACAGGGGAGAGATATTTGGCTTCACAGCTTAGGCAGGGCAAAGATATCCAATAACATGCTGTCTTTGCATGGAGCCTTTCAAAGAGGTTACCAAATGCCTACTTCTCCCCTAACTACAGATTTTACTTTCCCTGGAAGAGCATGTATTATGTCTGAGCATAGCAGAATCCCAACTCCTACATGACAGATTGACTGCCGTGTCTCCCCTTGACACACAAAATTAAAATAAAAATCACTTAATGAAATGTTATAAAATACCAGAATAAGTACTTACTAATAAAAACATTCACTGTCCTAAGATTAATAAACAGCTACCATTAGTTGAATATTAACCATATGTTAAGTGTGTGTCAGACACTTGACATACAAATGTCCTTTAATCCTCATAACCATTTCAAGATGATATTATTATCTAAATTTTATAGATAAACAACTTGAGAAAAGATTAAGAGATTTTTATCAAGGTTACATAGCTGATAGATGATATATCTCGAATTTAAATCAGTCTGTATTATCCCGTAAATCCTTGTTCTTACCTGGTATGCTACAATGTATTTGCATGGAATATCCCCTAACTCACTAAATTATAGATATTACTCATCTAGCCTTGCAGAAAGTTGAAACTTAAAACAATGACAAAAATATAAGGAGATCCCAGAGAATAAGTACTAAATGCAACAAACTGCCAATATCCTATATCCCTCATTGATTACAACTAAAATCTCTGGGCAGAAATCAAACAGCAACTACCTGAGGACTTTGAACTGGAAACAATAGAAGACAAATTGAAGATTAGAGTTAAAACTCAAATGCAGGCTTGTATGAAGATGAATTTGCTAGTTTTGTTTTTTACATTATTTATAACCTTTATTTTGACAGGTAGCATTTGTTTTACCTTTTGAAAGTTCTTTGGCACTTTTCATTTCCGTGTGAGTTTTAGAATCTGCTTGTTATTTCTACAAAAACATAAGGCAGAGTTTTTACAGGAATTCTATTAAATCTATAGATCATTTAGGGCAAATTAACATTTTAACAAGATTGAGTCTTCTGACCCATGAACAGCTTTGCAAAACTCATTTATTAATCCGAGAAGCGTTTTTAAAAGATTTCATCAGATTTTCAATATAAATAGTTTTGTCATTTGTGAATAAAGACATCTATGTCCTTTCTTCCCTTTTTGGATACCAATTTTTTTCTTTTTCTTTCCTGATTGCAGTGGCTAGAAACTTCATCACATTCTGAATAGAAGTAGTGAAATCATATATTTGAGTCTTTTAACTGATGGTAAGGAAGTTGGCTATAGGCTCTTCACAGATGTCTTTTATGCAATCTGTGGAAATACTTTCTGTTGATAGTTTGCTGAGAGTTTTTATTAGAAATGCATTTTGGACTCAGTAATACTTTCTCTGTATCTACTATGATCTTCAAATAGTTTCCCTTTTTTGGTTTTGTTAATATGATTAATTACATAGACTGAATTCATATATTTTGATAACAACCACTTTTTTATTTTTATTAGATCTGCTACATGTATTTTGCATGCTCATGAGCTTTATTGATTTATATGCTTCTTCTAATATTTTCCTATACTTGAATATCAGGGTAATTCTGGCCTGATGTGTTGGGAAATATTTCTTCTTTACAGTTGCTGGAAAAGTTAGCAGAGAACTGGTATTATTTTGGCCTTAAATATTACTAGATTTAACTAGTAAAGTCACATCATTGGAATTTTCCTTGTAGGAAGGTTTTTAACTACAAATTTAATCACTTTATGTCACCATTGATGTTGCCTATTCTTCTTGAGTAAATTATGATAGATTGTGACTTTTGAAGATTTGTCCAATTCATTCTACTCGTCAAATTTATTACAATAAAGTTATTCATTCATTTATAACCATTTTAATACGTAGAATTTTGTGGTATTAACTTTCATTCCTGTTGATTATAATTTGCTCTCTCTCTTGCTCCATGATTGCTCCAATTAGACCTTTAACAATTTCACTGATCTTAAGAAACTAACTGTTGATTTTATTGATTTTCTTTTCTTTGGGTTTTATTGACTTTCTTTTCTCTGGGTTCAATCCAAAAAAAAAAAAAAAAATGGGAGAAGGACCTGGCAACCCACTCCTGAAATAATCCCTGAACAATCTATCACTGAAAATCCTATGAATACAAGATAAACACTGACATGGTGCCAGGCATAACAGTGTCAGGAAGTGTTTTGTTCTGTTATATATAGGGTCGCTCTGAGTGAGACCCAACTTGATGGCACCTAAAACAACAGTATTCTGCTTCATTGACTGTTGCTCTTATTTATACTTTCATTTCTTCACTTACTTCCAGTTCAGGTTTTCTTTTCTATTTTCTGAAGGTAGAATCTTAAGTCTTTGATTTAACACATTTAAAAAAAAATAGATATTCTGCACTATAAATCCCCCCAATAGCATTATACATATCTTGACAGTGTTGTGTTTACATTTTCATTCACTTAAACATAACTCCTAATTCCTGATTGATTTTTTCCATACTCTTTTGTAATTTTAGTTTATTTAACTAATAGACAAAAATTGTATATATTAATAGGGTACCATATAATATTTTGATACAGGGTCTCACTAAATTATATAGGCTTCCTCTGGCCTCAAACTTCCAACCCTCCTGCCTCCCCCTGAGTCTGAGTCTCTGGAATTAGAAGTATGTGCCACCGCACTTGGCCAGTGGCCATTTTTTTATAATGAAAACATTTAGAACCCTGTCTTCTAGCTTTTTTAGATACGCAATACATTATCATTATCTGCAGCTGTACTATTGTGGCATCCAATTCTGTCAGATCTCAGAAGCTAAGCAGGGTCAGACCTGGTTAATACTTGGATGGGAGACCACCTGAGAACACTAGGTGCTGTAGGCTTGGGAGAAGGACCAAGAAACCCACTCCCCAAAACAATAAGACATTGAAGACCCTATGAATAGCTGAGAAGCACTGACAATAATGTCTCATCTACTGTACATAAGGTCACTATGAGTCGGCCATCAACTCACCAGTACCTAACAACAACAACAATATACTTTGGGTTTTTTTCACTTTCTTGCAGCAATTTCATCGATCTCCCCTACATATTTTGAAACTGTTTAGGGACATAAATATTAAGAGTTGACATGTTATATGAATGAATTGACATTTTATCATTATGAAATAATCATCTCTATCCCTGACAGTAGTTTTTGCTCTGTAATCTACTTTGTCAGAGTTTACTGTTGCTGTTCTGACTTTCTTTCATTTGGGGAATGATGTATTTGTTTTTATCCTTTTACATTCAATATATTATTTATGTGCATATATTTTACATGCAATTCTTACAAGAAGCATATGATAGATCTTGTTCTTTTATTCAGACTACTTCTGTTTTTTAATTGACTTAGGCTATTTATAATATTATTAATATCATTATTAATGTGGTTAGATTTGGGTCAGTTACTATATTTTTACTTTTCCGTTTATCATTATCCCCTTTTTATTCTTTTTTTTCCTTCTTTTATATTGATGAAGCAATTTTTATGATTCTATTTTCCATCTTTTCTTGGCTTAACTATAACTCCAGCGCTTGCTTTAGGATTTAAAGTGTCCATACTTACATTATCACTGTTTACCTTCAAGTGTCATTATCCACTTCATGTGTAGTACATGTAAGAATCTAACTATAGTATTATTTCCAATTCTGCCATCTGAACTTTATGCTGTTGCTTTTGTACATTTTTCATAAATATGTCACAACTTCTGCAATATCATGTTACTATTATTGTAAATAGCACAGAAGCACTGTCAATTATGGTGCCTGAAAATGAGATCCCCAGGCTGGAAGGCACTCAATAAACAACTCCTCAAAACAGAGTTGACCGTAATGATAGGAATGGAGTAAAGTCCCTGGGATCTCCTTTTGCTGATGTGGCATGACTCAAAATGAGAAGAAATATAGTGGCTGCAACAATGGGTTCAAACATAAAAAGACCATGTGCATGGCACAGTGCTGAGGAGTGTTCAGTTCTGCTGTACATAGGGTCATACTATGAGTCAGATTTGACTCAACAACATCTAACAACAATGTTATTCTTTGGATAATTAGTCTGGAAAGAGAATTAAACAATAAGAAATATATATATATATATATATAAAGTTACCCATGTGTTATTCTTCCAAGTGCTCTTCAACTCATTGTCTATTACCATTTTCTTTTTGGTGGCATTTTTCTTCTCTTTGAGACCCTTTATTTAATGTATTACAAATGTGTCTTCTGGTATTGTTTTGTTTTGTTTGTTTTGTTTGTGTGTCTTTAAAAGTCTTTATTTCAGCTTCGGTTTGAAAATAGTTTACTAGGTTTACAATTCTAAGGGCTGGGATTTAGCTCAGTTGGTAGAGCGCTGTGCTGCAGTCTCTGAGGTCCCGAGTTCAATTCCCAGCACCACAAAAATGGGAGAAGGATGTGGCAACCCACTCCCAAGGTAATCCCGAAAAACAGTCAGCCATTGAAAACCCTATGAGGGTCGCTATGAGTCGGATGCCGACTCGACGGCACCTAACAACAACAACAACAATTCTAAGTGGACAGCTTTTGTCTTTATTACATTAAAGACATTGTTCCCACATTTTTTGCCTTGCATCTTCCACCATTGTTGTGTTTATTCTCCTTTATTTAAGACGTTATTTTTCTCTAGTTGTATTTAGCACTTTTTCTTTTTTACTATTTTTAAGAAATCTGATTACTATATGTGCTGTGATCATTGTCTTTATTATTCTTGTCTTTGAGATTTCTTCAGTTTCTTTGATCTGTAAATTTATAGTCTTTACCAAAATTGAAGGAGAAGGACCCAGTAACCCACTCCCAAAAAACAATCTGCCATTGAAAACCCTATGAATAACAGAGAAACACTGACAATAGTATTTCACCTGTTGTGTGTAGGGTCACTAGGAGTTGGATACCTACTCGATGGCACCTAACAACAACAACAATAACAAAGCTACTTTTATTCAATGGTTCTTAAATGTGTAATGCTGTGCAAAGTTATATGGTTAGGTTACCTAGATCTTCCCAATGTTTGTTATAGTATAGTTTCCCACTTTATACCTTCTTTACCCTTAAAAAGAAACTTTCCACTTCATACCTCAGAATTTTGTATGCCAAAGATTCTCCAGGTTCTCTTTCCCATAGAGAAAGATTTTCTTTTGCATTTGTTTCTGTTTTTGTGGTACTAGAAGGTGAAGCTCAGGGCCTCATGCATAGTTTGCAAGCATTCTAACAGTGAACTGAACCACCAGCCTCTTTTTTACTCTTTTATCTTGAGAGTGGGTCTCACTAAATTACACAGGCTGCCTCTGGCCTTGAACTTGCAATCCTTCGCCTCCTAAATCACCAGGATTGCAGGCATCTGCCACTGCACCAGGCCAAAAAGATGATTTCATTGCACCCCCTGGCTTAGTCACCAAACAAATATTTTAAAGCACACCACATTCTTGGAAAGCCTACAGCCGTACCACCGTGTTGCCCAATATTGTCAGATCTCAGAAGCTAAGCAGGGTAGGGCCTGGTTAGTACTTGGATGGGAGACCCTCTGGGAACACCAGATACTGTAGGCTTGTGAGAAGGACTTGGCAATCCACTCCCAAAAATCCATCCATCATTGACAACCCTTTGAAAAGCAAGAAGCACTAACAATACAGTTTCGCCTGCTGTACATAGGGTTGCTATGAGTCAGACACCAACTTGACAGCACCTAACACCAGCAATGTTCTAGGAACTAGGGATTCCTATCCTGAGGGAGCATACAGTCTAGTGAGGACAGAAAGAAACTGAAAAATAAAATGGCAAATAATCAACAATGTCATATGTTAGCCTGAGATCAATATTTTGATGGGAGATGAAGGAGGCCGAGGTGAGTCGGGAATGTTTGGAAGTGTGTGATTTAAAATGGAATAAGGGTAAGATGATGTTTGGATACATCTGAACAGGGTGACGGATATAGAAGCAAGATCAAGTCTGGAGCAAATACAGCCACAGCAGCAAACACAGTAAATTTATTCTATTATGAACTCACTCTGGAAATGTTTTTCTATAGAGAAAAAAGATTAAAAAATTATGACTCATTCTGCCAGTAAAATCTTTTAGTTTCTTTAAGTGTTCTGATGCTGGGTTTGTTGTTGTTGTTGTTACTGTTTCTTCCACTACTGAGAGGTTAAATCCAGGGCCTTGTGCATGCTGGGCAAGTGTTCTATTGCTGAGCTGCAACTCAGCCCCTTTTTCATTATTTTTTTATTTTGAGACAGGATAACGCTCTTTTGTGTAGGCTATCTCTGGCCTTGAACTAGCAATCCTCTTGTCTCAGCCTCCTTAGTCACAAGGATTATAAACATGCACCTCAGCACTGGGCAAGAGTTCTAATTTCTGAACCAGCAGACTTGCACAAAGTATTTTAAAATTATTTTTTCATTCAATATTTTGATGTTTTATTTTCTATTTGTAGATCCAAAACTTCAACTGCTTCTGAAGTTACAACACATTGACACAGAAAAAGTACAATATAGCCAATTGTTTTATTTTTTAAAAATGTAATTATCCAAGGAAGAGCAAATTTAACAACATATTTTCCTGAAACTATATATCCTTCTAATATAAATATTTATTCTATCATTTTTGGTTACATTTAATTCCATGAATATCATGTATAGTCTAACAAACAAGAAAAACTAGGACTATTATATATTTAGGGGCTGGGATTTAGCTCAGTGGGTAGAGCGCTGCGCTGCAGTCTCTGAGGACCCGAGTTCAATTCCCAGCACCACAAAAATGGGAGAAGGGCCTGGCAATCCACTCCCAAGGCAATCCCGAAGAACTCAGCCATTGAAAACCCTATAAGGGTCGCTATGAGTCGGATACCGACTCGACGGCACCTAACAACAACAACAACAACATTATATATTTAAATAAAAATAGTCATAGCCATCAACACTTTCTATCATTATAAAGATCTTTGCAAACTGATTAGTTTTTTTTAGACTGAAGGAAGCTGGAATCATTGCTCATTAACAGAAATGGAAGAGAATTTTCAGTCAATAGAGACACCCATTTGAACAAAAGACATAAAAACTTCAGCGCTTTTGAGATGCATAAAGTACACATCCAATCATTCATTTTTATAAATAGCCCTAAGTAAGCATTACACTCACAAATATGAGTGTACACTAATAGGAAACATGAAGAATATTGAAAATGCTGGTGATGGATTGAAGGCATTATGAAACAAAAGTAAATATTGAACTACATGACTTAAATCATTATCCTGAAGATATTTCAAAGCAGCAAAAATTAAATGTAGCAATAAAGTTTGATTTGAATTAACAAATGAGACCAGTTAGACACTTTTTTGTGTGACTAAATAATTCAGATTCATATATATTAACACATGTGAGGAGTAATTAAGTTCTATGTCTAAAAACCTCAATAATTTCCAAAATGGATTGTTATGCATTGTCAGATATTAATTTTAATCATGATTTTTCAGTCCCTTTTGGTATGTCATTTGTTATGCTTTCTACATGATGTCCTTTTTTAGTGTGCAAACACCATTAGAATTAAAACAAAGTTTAACTTCTAATAATATTAGTATAGTGCCAACATAGCTATAATACTACTCCTGGAAGAATTATAAAGGCATAGGTTTAGATTCTCAATTGCAAGCAAATATCTAAAATTTTAAGTATAATAATGCAAAGGGAATATCCATAAAATATCTTCCCATATTTGACTATACTATATTTCTATTAACAAGTAGCATAGCATCATAATAACATTAAATCCTAAAGAAAGAAAACATTAACTAGAAATATAATGAATTAATAATGCATAAATCTAGCTGCCCAATCTTGTTTACAAATAGATGATAAACTATTTGATAAAAGGTAATCAGTTATCTTTCAATTTCCTTTTATTTTATTGTTTAAGCACTTTATTGTTTATTGTTTAAGCATTTTATTGTTTATTGTTAAGGGGAAGGAGGTTTGAACCCAGTGCTTCATGCATGCCACACAAGTGCTCCACCACTGAGTCACACCCTCAGCCCATTTTGGGCTTTTTTATTTTGAAACACAATCTCACTAAGTTGTACAGACTGCCTCTAGCTTCAACCTCATGATCCTCCTGCTGAAGCCTCTTGAGTCACTGGGGTTTCAGGTATTTACCATGGTACCTAACATCTTTCAGCTTCTTGATCAAAATAATATTCTTAGTAAATATGTTATGTTATATTGTGTTTGCCTTTAATAAAACAAATAAGTGAACAAAGCACAATAATATCCTCAAAAATTAAATAGACTCATAAATTTGAAATTAATATTGTTGTTATTTGTTGTTAGGTGCCATCGAGTCAGTATCTGACTCATAGCAACCCTCATAGGGTTTTCAATGGCTGACTGTTTTGGGATTGCCTTAGGAGTGGATTGCCAGGTCCTTCTCCCATTTTTATGGTGCTGGGAATGGAACTCGGGACCTCAGAGACTGCAGTGCAGCACTCTACCAACTGAGCTAAATCCCCAGCCCGAAATTAATATTAGGATTTGTATTTTCTCAGGCCATTAAACTATCAAGTGACAGACTGAAGAGAAAGACTGAGATTACATAATTCAGAGTCCTTCAAAGGATCAGAAAATGTGGCTATTGGGAGACTCTTTCTCTGCAGAATAATAGGAATAAGCCAGAATGCAATACTTTCAAATATGGAAGTCTTTAAATGAGGGGTTAATGGTAAGGGAAGCATTTAATGGAAATTCTGTGCCATAGGGTTGATGGAATGTTGAAAACCAGGCAAACTCAAAGAGATTGCTAATTGGGAAAAACAAATGTCATTGAAGATGGAAGTGCATAGAAAATAGTCTATTAATAAATTGATAACCTAGAGTTTCTGCTTAACAGGCAATAAGATTCCACAGGCCATGGGGAAAAAATGAATTGAAAGGGACGTTTATTTGGTATGTTTCTTTTAATGAATGAGTAAATAAACATCAGTAAATATTTTATTCTTAAACGTGACTCTAAATAATGTACTATTACATAAACTGAATTTCAAAGGTGAGAAAACTGGGTCTCAAAGGAATTATTAACTAACCTCTCCAGATATGTAAAACAAATATGTCCAAGAGCCAAATGTCATAGCTGTCAATGTAACTCAGAGTAGTCCTACAAAGTTTAGCTGAGCAGCATCAGAAATTGAGGTGTGACATTTTCCTGAACACATTATTCTACAAATGTAACCTATGACCCTATTTGGCAGTATTGGTAATACTATTACACTGCTAATACAAATACAGCATGCAAGAAACCAAGTACTTCCAAGTATCTTTCTTTCCTATATGCCACCACTATTATTTTTACAAATGTGTGTTTTTTGAGTTCCAAGTACAGGATTTTATATTTCACTTTTTTAAGTTTATTTTATTTGATCTTAGATAGCATTCTTGTTAGATACCTTCAAGTCAGGTTCAACTCATAGCAATCCTATGTAGGGTTTTCAATGGCTAATTGTTTTAGGAGTGGGCTGCCAGGTCCTTCTCCCTAGCTTATAGCACCTGGTATTCCAAGGGGGTCTCCCATCCAAGGACTAACCAGGCTGACCCTGCTTAGCTTCCCAGATCAGACAGAATTGGATGGTAATGTAGTATGGCTCCAGACAGCATTCTAGACTGTCCTAAAAATTATTCTGTACTCAAATGCATAAGGATCCTTCCCAGGCAAATCTGAAATAAAATTGAACTAAACCTAGCACAATCTGATATGTAGGTTATACAAATCAAGAAGACAACTTTATTTAAGGATGTATTCTGAAAGACTGTCACATTATAAATTGTTGTAAGGTCCAAACAATTCAGGTCTAATACATAGAGATCATCTATAAAATAGGTCTAAACACTATTTGACACTGTGCCATGAACATAATCTTTTTTATGCTTAAACCCATTGTTGCAGCCACTGTGTCAACCCAGTTAGCTGAGGGTCTTCATTTTTTTTTCATTGAGCTATCACACTCATAAACATGATGTTCATCTCCAAGGACTTGTCCCTCTTGACAACATGTCCAAAATATGTTAAGATGCAGTCTAGCCATCCTTGTTTCCAAGAAGCATTCTGGTTGCACTTCTTATGTGCTGGAGATGAATACTGAATATATCATGGACTGGGCCCAGATCTGGGTCTTTTGGTGCTTATGGTAGTCCATGGTATATTCAGTATTCATCTCCAGCACCATCACTTAAAAGCATCAATTCTCCTGTCACCCTTATTCACTGTCCAGCTTTCACAACCATATGATGAAAATGAAAATATCGCAGCATTAGTCAGGTGCACCTTTGACTTCAATGTGATGTCTTTACTTTTCAACACTTTAAAAAGATATTTTGCAATAGCTTTTCCCAAAGCAATGTGTCTTTTGATTTCTTGCCTTCTGCTTCTATGGATGTTGATTGTAGAACCAAGTAAAGCAAAATCTTGAATCACCTCAATCCTTTCTCCATTTATCATGAAGTTGCTTACTGATCCAGTTACAAGGATTTTTGTTTTCTTGATGTGAGGTGCAATTCATACTGAAGTCAGTGTTCTTGGTCTTCATGAGTAAATTTTTCAAAAACTCTTTACTTTCAGCAAGCAAAGTTATGTCATCTGTATATTGCAGGTTATTAATGAAACTTCCTCCATTCCTGATGCCAGATTCATCTTCATAAAGTCCAGTTTCTTGGATTATTTGCTCAACATAGAAATTGAAGAAGTACAATGAAAGGATAAAGCCCTGCCGCATAATTTTCCTGACATTAAACCAAGCAGTGTTTCCTTTTTCTGTCCAAATTCCTGTCTCTTGGTCTATATCACCCCCACTTGTCTATCAGGTTGTCATATTTAGGGGTCTTGCATGTTGCTGTGATACTAGAAATGATGCCACTATTATTACAGATACCTGCAGAGCCACCCATAGAAGACAGGTTTCAACTGAGCTTCCAGACTAAGATAGGCCAGGGAGAAGAAACTGGGAGCCCACTCCTGAAACAATTAGCCATTGAAAGCCCTATGAATAGTAGAGAAGCACTATCAGATATAGTGTGGGAAATAGAGCACCCCAGATTGGAAGGCACTCAAAAAGCAACTGGGGAAGAATTGCCTCCTAAAAGTAGAGTTGACTTTCTGATATGAATGGAATAAAGCTCCTGAGACCTCTATTTGCTCATGTGGCACAACTCATATTGAGAAGAAACTGTTAACATCCATTAATAATTGGCATGGAATATATGTAGTATGAATCTAGGAAAATTAGAAATTGTCAAAAGTGAAATGGAGCTTATAAACACTGACATTCTAGGCATCAGTGAGCTAAAATGGACAGGCATGGGCCACTTCAAATCAGATAATTATATTGTCTACTATGACAGGAATGACAACTTAAAGAGAAATTAGGCTGCACTCATCATCAAAAATGACATCTCAAGATCTGTTCTGAAGTACAATGTTGTCAGTAGTAGAATAACATCCATACACCTATAAGGAAGACCAGTTAATATGACTACTATTCAAATTTACACATCCAAGGCTAAGGGCACAAATAAAGAAGTGAAAGATTTTTACCAGCTTCTGTAGTCCAATATTGAATGAACATGCAACCTGGATGCACTGATGTTTACTGATGGCTGGAATGCAAAAGGTGGAAACAAAGAAGGCCTAGTAATCAGAAAATATGGCCTTGGTGACAGAAACAATGCTGAATATCGCATAACAGAATTTTGTCAGACCAACAACTTTTTCAAGCAAATTCACTTTTTCACTAACATAAATGGCAACTCTGCACATGGAATTCACCAGATGACATGTACAGGAACAAAATTGGCTACATTTGTGAAAAGAGATTATGGAAAAGTTCAGTATCAAATGTCAGAACAAGACCAGGTGCTAATTATGGATCAGACCATCAACTGCTAATATTTAAATTCAAAGTGAAACTGCAGATAATTAGAACAATTGTATGAGAGCCAAGATATGACTTTGACTACATATCACCTGAGTTCAAAGAGTACATCAAAAGCAGATGTGATGCATTAGACACTGATGATGTAATATCAGACAGCTTTTGGCATGATGTCAAAGATATCATTCATAAGGAAGGCAAAAGATTGTTAAAACGCAAGAAAAATAGAAAAGAACAAGTTACACATCAAGAGATTCTGAAACTTGCCCTTGAACACTGAGCAGCTAATGTAAAAGGAAGATGTGATGAAGTTAATGCACTAAACAGAAGATTTTTAAAGAGCTGCTCAAGAAAACAAAACCAAATATTATGATGACATGTGCAAAGACTGGAAATAAAAAACCAAAAGGGAAGAACATGCTCTATTTTTCTTAAGGTTAAAGAACTGAAAAAAATTCAAGCTTCTAGTGGCAATAGTGAAGGATTCCACAGGAAAAATATCAATGCAAGAAACATCAAAAGAAGATGGAAGGAATACATAAAGTCATTATATCAAAATGAATTGGTGGATAATCAACCAATTCAAGAATTTGCATATGATCAGAAATCAAAGGCAATGATGGAAGAAATGGAACCTATTTTAAAGACATTGGTGAAACACAATCCTCCAGGAATTAAAGGAATATCAATTGAGAAGTTTCTACAAACAGATGCAGCACTGGCATTGCTTATTTGTCCATGCTAAAAGATTTGAAAAACAGCTACCTGTACAATTGACTGAAAGAAATCCATCTTTGTGCCTGTTCCCATGAAAGGGAATCCAATTAAATGTGGTAATTATCCAAAGATATCATTAACATCATACACAAGTAAAATTTCACTAAAGATCATTAAAAAGCAACTGCAGCAGTATATTGGCAGGGAACTACTAGAAAATCAAGCCAGATTCAGAAGAGGGCATGGAACCAGGGACATTATTGCTAGTATCAGATGGATCTTGGTTGAAAGCACAGAATACCAGAAAGATATGTATCTATGTTTTATTGACGATCCAATGTCATTTGAATGTGGGGACCATAACAAACTATGGATAACATTGCAAAGAATGGGAATACCAGCACACTCAATTGCACTCATGCAAAATCTGTGTTATAACTTTGTTGTTGTTAGGTGCTGTCAAGTCCGTATCAGACTCATAGTGACCCTCATAGGGTTTTCAATGGCTGACTGTCTCAGAATTGCTTTGGGAGTGGATTATCATGTCCTTCTCCCATTTTTGCGGTGCTGGGAATTGAACCCTGGTCCTCAGAGACTGCAGCGCAGTGCTCTACCAATTGAGCTAAATCCCAGCCCTGTGTTATAACTAGGAAACTCAAAAGGAATGAATTATCAACTGAAGGAGGCTCTATCCTAATTAAGCAAACCATTTTGCATGTATCTTCTGAGTTATATATCGAGGGGAGATATGTTGAGTCCATTCCAGGGGATAAAAGCACAAGGAATAGACCACAAATTATATGTGTGCCTATATTTGCAGATGACAAATGAGAAATAAGAAATGACAGGAAATTGTGTATTTCCTTACGGTCAAAAATATCAAAGTGTCTTTCTATGTCAATTACTTATGATACTAAATTTAAAGGAGAATGCATACACGTAGAATCATATTATATGAAAATATATTTATAATAACAGATTGCCTGCTGTAATTTTTCAAATTATTTAACTGAGTTTGAAGTAAAGATCCTTCTATGATATCTTAATTTTGCTATGTTACTAGAATGAGCCTACTTTGAATGAGTCTAATTTTGATAGGAAAAGAATCATTCTGTCCAGTATTAAAGTACATAATTTTCACAGAGATAATGTATAAAAACCATATTCTATTTTATGTTACATATTCACTAGAATCTTTGTACTTTTAATAATCCCCTGGTGACTTTCTAGCCTTTTAGCATCACTAAGTAAATAAGTGAACAAATGTAAATAAATAAGTAAACAATTCCATTTTTATACAAAGTTTTCTTAATCCTTTCATTACGTATTTACTCATCAATACCTTCTATATGCCAACTCTACATGTTCGGAGTACTTTGGTAATTTAGAAAACGACTGGATGTCTTTTAATGAATTATTCACAACTATCCATGTGTCTGTAACTGAATATAAGTCTGAAAAATTCTCTAGACAAATAGAGCATCCTATAGACTCCAAAAAAGGACAACATATCATCTTTCCAAAACAGAATTAGGTAAGCACTGTTGCTATTTACTTCAGTAAAAATGTCTTAAAATATATTTGCCCAACTGGAGGACATGAAAATTATTTTGACTCTTTCTCCAGCAATATGCAAATCTGAAAGTGAAATGCAGTTACCTTTCATGTCATATTGATTATTTTTGGCTTTCACTGACTCAAATAGGATAGACGAATATGGAATTACATACTTTGCTAGAAACAGCTTCAGGAAAACATGCTATTATTAGCTTCATCTGCAATTATAATTTCAAATCCATGCTTGTCAGAACAGGAAGAAAGGCCAAGGAAAATAGAAACCATAAATGAGAGACAGCTTGGTCATAGATTCACGTGCCCATGATTCATTCAGTTTATTGGATTCAGATTACTTCTTCCAATTTTTGTGAATAATTCCATTTTTCCTGACCACTATTTATAAGAGAACTAAGTTATCATTTTAAAGAGATTTTAAATTTGGGAAAATCCTTTTCTTAACAACTAAAGAACAGACCTTTCAATATTCATAACTGCCTAGAAAATGTAGAGTTTTCGCTTTCTTCTAATCCTCTGATAAATGTGTAACCACTGTTACTATACTCCATTTATAACATTGAGTTACTCCCTCAATTTGTGTCTAGTGGCCCTTGCTTATTTGGTAATGAATGAATTTTGTCATACTACATGATATCTCTTTCAAATACATTATGCTCAATGACATAGTGCCTCTCATCCATATTAGAGATCTTTCTCAGATTAATTCAAGCTTTGAGATTTGTAGGACAATTTCAGGAATCTTAAATATTAATGAAATATAAAATACAGTTACATTCTCAAAAATTTAGTTGTTTTTTAATTTTGTGCTTAGCAGGTATAAAAGACATATAACATAGTTAAAGTATGAGAAATTACTCTCAACAAGGTAATAAGGGACAATTACTTAAAAGAGAACTTACTTTGGGGTTTTTTTCCACTTCTAAGAAAACACTGGGACTAGGGTTTAACTCAGTTGGTAGAGTGCTGCTCTGTGCTCTCCGAGGCCCAGTGTTCAATCCCCCAGTACCACAAAAATTGGAGAAGGACCTGGCAACACACTCCTGAAACAATTCTGAAATAATCTGCCATTGAAACCCCTATGAACAGCAGAGAAGCACTGACATAGCATCAGGCATGGCATAGTGTCAGGAAATTTTTAATTTTGTTGTACATGGGGTCACTATGAGTCAGACCTGACTTGAGGGCACCAAACACACCTAACAACAAAAACAAGGAAACACTGCTTGGTTTAAACTCAGGAAAGATGTGTAACAGAGCTGTATCATTTCATCCTACCACTTCAATCTCTATGCTGAGCAAGTAATCTGAGAACCTGAATTTTATAAAGAACGTGGAATCAGGATTGGAGGAAGACTCATAAATAATCTGTATTATGCAGATGACATAACTTTGCTTCCTGAAAGTAAAGAGGATTTAAAACCTTTGCTGATGAAGATCAAAGAACACAGTCTTCAGTATGGATTGCACTTCAACATCAAGAAAACAAAAATCCTTGAAACAGGGTCAGTAAGGAACTTCGTGGTAAATGGAAAAAAAATTGAGGTTGTCCAAGATTTTGTTTTACTTGGTTCTACACTCAACACCCACTGAAGCTGCAGGCAAGAAATCAAAAGAGCAATGCTTTGGGAAAAGCTGTTGCAAAATATATTTTAAAGTGTTGAAAAGTAAAGAAGTCACATTGAAGACAAATGTGCACCTGACTCAGACTATGATATTTCCTGTTACATCATATGCTTGTGAAAGCTGGATGTTGATTAAAGGAGACAGGAGAAGAATTGATGCTTTTGAATCATGGTGCTGGAGACAAATACTGAATAAATCATGGACTGCCCAGAGTACCAACAGATTCATCCTAGAAAAAGTTCAACCAGAGTGTTCAGTGGAAGCAAGGATGGCTAGACTGTTTCTTACATATTTTGGGCATGTTGTCAGGGCATGTTGTCCCCAATCCCTAGAGAAGAACATCATGTTTGGGAGAGAGGCAAGTCAACGAAAAGAAAGAAAGACCCTCAACTTCATGGATTGACACAGTTTCTGCAACAATGGGCTTAAACATAAAAAAAGATCATATGCATGTCACATCATCAAAAAGTGTCTATTCTACTGTATATAGGGTCTCTTTGAATGGGACCCAACTTGATGGCACCTAACAATAACAACAAAATGGATAATAACTAGTCACTCATCTTTATGACAGGCTGGGATTTAGCTCAGTTGGTAAAGCGCCACTCTGCAGTCTCTGAGGTCCTGAGTTCAATTCCCAGCACCGCAAAAATGGGAGAAGGATGTGGCAACCCAGTCCCAAGGCAATCCCTAAACAATCTGCCATTGAAAACCCTATGAGGGTCGCTATGAGTTGGACAGGTCTAGACTGCACCTAACAACAACAACATCTTTATGACAGAGGTAATCCTGTTACCACATAGCTTTGTTGTGAGAGACATGATGGGTACAGTGTGTAAAACATACATAAATGGCACTAGTTATATCTTTAGTAGTTTTGTAGTTTAGATTATAATTGTTTTGTTATTTCTGTATTTTTATTTTATTTTATATCCTTTTGCTCATCTTTAGCAGAGGCCACTGCTTTTCAATGACTTAAGACCAAGGCAAAACATTTCTAAAAACCTCCAATATACCAAATCTCAAATTTCACTGGCTATCATTGGATCACAAGCCTATGTTTGAAATGATCATAGACGAGAGATACAGTTTCTTTTTTCTTTTGTTAGTCTGCCCTAACCATCCTTAGAACTGAGATTGCAAGCAGATTCCCTTGAGACATACATCTGGGAGATATTTGGACACACACTCTACATTAGCATTCTGTCATGAAGAATAAAGAATAAATCAATGCTGAATAAAGAATTGTGATATTCAGCATATTATATACACAGAACTTACTTATCTTAAGCTATATGGTATCGTTCTCCTTTTTGTTTTAATATTTTATAATGTCATGATCCTATTACTTACTATTCAAGTTAAATTAATATCATTCCTACTACCTTGAAGGATAAGAATTTAGATGAATTTTTGTATTTAGCCAGAAGTGCACTTCATATCAAAATCTGACTACAAAACTTGTTTCCTAAATCTGTCTTTCACAGAAGAATTAAACATAAATTATGCTTGATGCTACCTATTTTGATCAGTTTGGGGTGAAATAATAAAAATACCATAGGCTGTATGACTTAAACAACAGATATTTATTTGTTAAAGTTTTATAAGCTGAGAAATACCAGATCAAGACTCTAGCAGATTCAGTACCTGGTGAAGGCCCACACCTTGGTTGTAGAAGTAGCCCTTCCATGTATCATCACATGGCCATGAGAGAGACCATCTCTCTCCCATCTCTTCTTATGAGTGCATTAAGCTCATTCATAAGGGTTCCAACTCATAACCTAATCACCTGTCAAAAACTGCACCTCCAAATACCACCACAATTGAGATTAAGTTTCAACATTTGAATTTTGATGGGAATGCATTCAGTACCTGGTCCTATCTGTATAGCTGTTCTACCCTTCAATATTAATGATCCAGTTTACCAAGACAATTAGGAGAATTATAGCTAAGTTCTAAAGACATAATTGGAAAATTTAATGTTAAATCATACAATATTTCAGTTGAGACATCACAAATTCTGCATGTTTTAACTATAATATGATAGGCACATAGGATTTAAGGTAAAGAGGCTCTATATAAAAAAAACTGCATATTGGTGCCTCGCCAAGTGTGTCTCAGGGTAAGAAGCACAAAAGGCAAACTGTATGTGAAGATCCATTCACTAGAGTCAATGGGGCAATGCATAGAGTTCTGCAAGGTGGAGGCTTATAATAAAATAGGAAAGACTCAAAGCCTTCCCTCAAGGTCAGCCCAGATCCAGGAGCCTGAGCTGTCTTTGCAACTGAGATTATAGTGAAAAAGAACTTATCCCAGAGTAGTAATTAAGACTAAAATAGAATACCTTGGAAGTGCCTCTCTAAAATAACTCTATGAAAACCTTCTTACACCAATATAAAATGCATTTATATTTGAAGGAATTAGTAAAGATGAATCAAATTCCTCTTACATACTCATTTGACATTGTTGTTGTTGTTAGGTGCTGTCGAGTCATGTCCGACTCATAGCGACCCTCATAGGGTTTTCAATGGCTGACTGTTTTGGGATTGCCTGGGAGTGGATTGCCAGGTCCTTCTCCCATTTTTGTGGTGCTGGGAATTGAACTCAGGACCTCAGAGACTGCAGCGCAACGCTCTACCAACTGAGCTAAATCCCAGCCCTATTTGACATTCGTAAGTTCAAAGAAATACTAGTCAACTTTGTAAGTAGATGGCCCTTATATACACACATACATGGATACACACACAAATTTAGATACACTGCATAAAAAATAGACAATCCTTTATCATCAGCATTGTTGTTGTTGTTAGGTGCCGTTCAGTCGGTATCCGACTCATAGCGACCCTCAGAGGGTTTTCAATGGCTGACTGTTACGGGATTGCCTTGGGAGTGGATTGCCAGGCCCTTCTCCCATTTTTGTGGTGCCAGGAATTGAACTCAGGACCTCAGAGACTGCAGCGCAGCGCTCTACCAACTGAGCCAAATCCCAGCCCCATAAGCACTGGATACTAGTTGTTGTTAGGTGCCGTCGAGTCGGTATCCGACTCATAGCAACCCTCATAGGGTTTTCAATGGCTGACTATTTCGGAATTGCCTTGGGAGTGGATTGCCCGGCCCCTCTCCCATTTTTGCCGTGCTGGGAATTGAACTCAGGACCTCAGAGACTGCAGCGCAGTGCTCTACCAACTGAGCTAAATCCCAGCCCCTATCATCAGCATATCAGCTCTTATTTCCAGAAATAAGCAGTAAGTCATGCCTTATATAATCCAGAACAATTTGAATCGCTACCATTCTGATTTGTATATACTGTGTTCCAGGCACTTACATTATCAAAAGGCTACCAGGCTAAGATTGTACAGTTTGTGCATTGTGTAAAATTGCCCAGCAACAGAGGCAAGAGAACCCATACAACCTAGCAGAGGGGGTGGCCTCTACAGCAGGGTGTGTCCACTCCAAAGTGGTACCTTCTTCCAATTTGTCCGCAAAAGAATAAGCTATTTTTCCCTAATTTTCACTGTAGTACTACATATGCTAACAGTTGCACTGGCATTATCTTATTTGTCCCTGGCAACAAGCTCTACAATGTAGATGTTATGAATTCCATGTAATCTAAAGCACTCCAAGATAAGTCACACTTTTCGTAGTCAAGTGAAATAATATGAACCTATCCTACCCTTTCTAACTGTGAGAGGTCAGTGGGCTTCAATATATGTTCTCATTGCAATATCCATTTGGTACAATAATCTCTTGGCTTGCCTTTTGTCTATTATGCCTGGTTGTCTCTCCACCAATCCTGTCGCTACTGTCTTCTCACAACCTCACTTAGCTCTGTAGGAAATCATGACCTCTTCACCCGAGTCCCTTAGGACATTAAAATATATACAAATTGTTAATAACAGACTGACCAAGTCTCTGAATGAGGAAGAAAAATTACAAATACAACAGCAACAATTTCAAACCAAATGTGACATATCAATTATTACTTATCATAATTGCCATAAGAAAATTCATACCTAAGATACCACAGCTTTAATTGGACACCAAAATTCCTGGGCTCTATTTCTTCCAGCCCAATTTCTTCTCCAATGCCCTTTCTGAGCTTCCCTAAAACAACTATAGTGAGGACTACAAGATTGCTCTCAAATATCTAATTCTTTCTTACACAGAATAACTACATTCTTGTTTTTCTCAATCTTTCATCAAGACTAGCTTGGGCCTACTTCTTCACAATCTTTAATTTTTCCTTTATATTAAATTCCCTGTTGTTGTTGTTGTTGTTGTTGTTAGGTGCCACGGAGTCAGGTCTGACTCATAGTGACGCTCATAGGATTTTCAATGTCTGATTATTTCAGGATTGCTTCAGGAGTGGATTGCCTTTGAACTGAGTCTGACTCATGAAACCTCATAGGGTTTTCAATGCCTTATTGTTTAGAGATTGCCTCAAAAGTGGATTACCACACCTTTCTCCTGTTTTTGCAGTGCTGGGGATCAAACCCAGGTCCTCAGAGAATGCAGAGCAGTGCTCTACCAATTGAGCTACAGTCCAGCCCACTAAATTCTTTACTCTCCTTAAATAGGGTTATCAAGGAAAGGCAAGCACAGAATTAGTACAGAAGGTAAGTAGAACTGAAGTCAAAGATTTTAAACACATTTAGTTTAAGAGCTTTGAATTTGTGAACATTAATCTGTAAATTGAAGCACACATCCTCATAATCACGCTTTGTAAAGCCCCCTTTACTCTGAACCTAGACTGCCCTTTGAAAGCCATAATATATCATTCATTACCTCGTTATAAAAAGTCTGTCTTCTACCTGTGTCTCTTTGAACACTGACTCTTAGGAAAGCTGACCACAGTGTAAGAAATCTATCTTGAGATTTCCATATTCTGAAGAAGCCCAAGGTACCCAATAAGAAAGCAACATATTCAGAGAGATGCTGACCAGCCCCTAGCTGTTCCAGCCTTCACAGATAAAGTACCAAATATGTGAATGAAGAAATCATCTTGAATATCCAATTCCATCAACCCATCAAGTCTTATATAAATCCAGCCCCAGCAACATTTGACTGTAACCATATGAAGACCTCAAGAACAATTTCATCTGAACCTCATTAATCCCAGACCCATATGAGACAATAAAATTGTTTTAAGCCAATAAATTTTGTTGTGCTTTGTTACTCTGCAGCAAGGAATCAAAATATGATTGTTCAACACATGAGACAGAAAGCCATGGCAAGATTCTGAGCAGGGGCACAAATGTCTTCAGAGGCTCACTCATGCATGATATGTTGTGAAAAACTACAGAAGCTGTGGGAGGGTAATGGAAGATATAGGAAAATGTTTAGAAAATGGTTGCTTTCTTTGTACTTCTTATAAAGTCTATCACTATTATGATGAAATAATTTATGTCACAGCCTCTTAATATATTTATTTCTGCTAGACTATAGCTTTATTAAACCAAGGAGGATGTAGATCTTGTTCACTCATGAATCCCCAATGTCTGAAAGGTATTCAACAAACATCTATCAAGGGAACATAGGAATAGATGAATGAATGAATGCTTCAGATGCCTACCTAAAGAAAGATGCTTTTTCTAGATGTTTTTCAGTTTGGGGTTCTTCTTTCCCTTTTTATATTTCCATTTCCATTTCTTTCAACTTAATGTGTAGTTCTAAAAATAATTTTCAATATGCACAAATGCATAAAAATGAGAATTCTATCATCAGTTACTGAGAATTTAAATACAGAATAACTTTAATATTTTTAAATATAAATTCAGGTATAATAGAAAATGAGATAAGCCATGACTGCACTGATAAAATGTGCTTCTGGCTCATAATCAAGTCTGAAGCCTCCAGAATACCAACACCTTTTCCTTAATCACTTCACAGAGTGATATATTCTGCAAAATCAAAGAGCTCTTTTTTTTGGAAAATTGCAGCAGAACAGAAATTGGCATAGTCTCATATTTCCAATAAAGAGAACACTACTAGGAGGATACTGAAAATAATATACCAAAAAAGAGAAGCAAATATGCACATATAAAGCTTTGTCAGTTCCAAAAATTATCCATTTAGCCATGGTTTCTTTAGTTTTGCTTTATTTTAAATTATTTGTAAATGAGTTATTTTACTGTGTGACTTTATATTTCAGTATCTCTACACTATTATCATAGGTCATCCTTTTATGTAAGCTTCAACCAGTACTATACTAGGTCAAGCTCCAGGTACCAATGACAGGGTATGAAACCATGGGGTGTATGAAAGTAGCTTGACAGTGAAAACAATTCTCATATACCATTTTATAGACTGCCTCCCTCTTTCCACATCCCAAGATCTATCCTAGAGATATTCTTCAATGTCATTGCAAAAAATATCAGCAAGGTCCTCTCAAAGAAGGTACTGTGCTTCCCCAACTGGACCACACAGCATTCTGTGTAGCATTGCTCCACAATCAGATGATGTCATAGTATTCAGAATTGGAAGCAGAAAAAACTGTGAATTACTTTTTATATCACATAGTAAGCTACATGTGAACAGAGAATACGAAATAAACACTAACTAAAAACATTCAGGTGATGTATTTTGCAGTCTTGCACTATGGAGCAGGAGACCATTCTCCTTGTTCATGTTATCCATTGCTGCATAACAAACCAATCTAACATTTTGTAACTTGTTGTTGTCATTAGGTGCCATCAAGTCAGGTCCAATTCATAGCAATCCTCACAGAGTTTTCAATGGTTTATTGTTTTAGGATTGTTTTTGGAGTGGATTGCCATATCCTTCTTTAATTCAGTTGGTAGAGTGCTGCTCTGCACTCTCTGATGATCCAGGTTCAATCCCCAGCACTGCAAAAATGGTAGAAGGACATGGCAATCCACTCCTGAAGCAATTCCAAAACAATCAGCCACCAAAAACCCTAAAAGGGTCATTATAATTCAAACCCAATTTGAGGGCATCTAAACCACTTTGTAACTTAGAACTAACAAAAATCATTTACTTTGTCATCGATCTGCAATTTCTTCAGGAAATGGTAAGAACAGCACATCTCTGCTCCATCAACTGAGGCTAGTGGCTCACTCACATGGTTAGCAAGTTGAAGCTGGCTGTTGACTGAATTTGCCTGGAATTGTCACCTGAGGACCTCCGTTTCTTGTCACATGATGCTCTCCGAAGAGCTTCTTGAGGTTTCTTACAACATGGAAAGTGGATTCTAGGAGACAGTTTCTCAAAAATCCTGAGCAAAAGCTTCAAGGTTATTTTCATTTGGCTTCAAAAGACATGTTGTTGTTGTTGTTGTTGTTGTTAGGTGCCATCGAGTCAGTATCTGACTCATAGCGACACGTATAGGATTTTCAATGGCTGACTGTTTCGGGATTGCCTTGGGAGTAGATTGCCAGACCCTTCTCCCATCAAAAGACATAGAGGATTGCTTTTTCTGCATTGTATTGCTGAGGAAGATTAGACTATTTAGGAGAAAGGGATTTGTATCCAATCTCTCAGTGGAAAGAGAAGCAAAAAATTTTCAGCTTTTCTAAAGCTACCACATCATGGTAAATGATGCCATGGAAAATGACAAATTATTGTACCTTGAAATTCCACAACGAAAAACATCAGGAAAAGAAACAATAATGATAACAATAAAGCAGTAGAACCATTTAGTGTGCCTCTTCAAACTTTGTAAATAACACTTTTATTCCATTCTTTTGAGTGGATCCCAAAGTCTCTCTAGCAAATTCAGAACACAGTACATCTATGGCTGTAACATTCTGAATGTATCTGATCTCATCTGATCTCCGAAGCTAATCAGGGTCAGGCTTCATTAGTACTTGGACGGGAAAACATAATACAAGAATCCCTTTCACTTGATACATGACTCAGAAGATCTGTGTCCAGACTCATCTGCAATAGATAAGAACTTCTGTGGTGTTTCTGGCAGGCCCAATAAGAGGGTTGCAGCATAGATTTACAAATTTTGGTGCTAGGCTTTCTGCAACAGAGATCTCTTCACCTTTGGCAAAGCAGCAACTGGCATACTACTTGCCCTAAAAATGATTGGCATCCTGACCATGGGATATCATGTGATTTTGCAATTCACAACAAGTTTTGTAAATTGGCTATTGTCACAACAACCAACTTTTATAATAAAAAATAGTATATTCAAGGTGGAGCATGAGAGTTTGTAAAGGCAGAAGATTATCTTCTGACTTCTGTTGTAGCATCACCTCCCTCTCAGCTTATGCCTGCACCTTAAGGGCCTTTATTATAGTCAGCTGACAGTGGAAGGAAAATCCTAGGCCTGATTCATGGATGGGTCACAATTATTCCAGTGAATGAAATATGGACTGCTGTTAGACTACATAGTCTCTCAGCAGGGAGGGGTCCTCTCAAAAGAAAATGGTGAGGATAAAGCCTCCAAGTTGGAAAATTCTTTAGCAGAATATCTATACCTTACTCAGGGAATGAAAGAGATTGAAGAGTGGTAAGTGGCTTTAAGGGTTCTGAAGAGCAACTAGGAACATTGGAAGATTAGAGAAAATGGCTATTGATGCCTCCTCAAGAGTATAGCCTGCTGTGGTTCTCATGCCATCAAGTCCTTAAATATTGGATCCAAGAGTAAAATAACCCTGGTGATATAATGAAAATAGACATCAGCCAAACAGTATGAGGTACTGGGATTTAGCTCATTTGGTAGAGGACTGCGCTGCAGTCTCTGAGGTCCCAAGTTCGATTCCCAGCACCACAAAAATGGGAGAAGGGCCTGGCAATCCACTCCCAAGGCAATTCCAAGGCAGTCAGCCATTGAAAACCCTATGAGGGTCACTATGAGTCAGATACTGACTCGACAGCACCTAACAACAACAACAAACAGTATGGGTTCCCTCTTGCTAAGTGGTTCTAGATATTGCAGTAATTGAATGTCAAGACCAACTAAAAGCCAAAGACAGTGTTGATCCCTCAACATGGCACCAGCCATTAAGGAGACCAACTAGTCACTTGGGGGCAAGTTGAAAACATCAGATCACTTCTGCCCCAGAGGGATTAGAGATTTGTCCTAACTGGAATTCACAGGTATTCTGGGTACAAAATGGCCTTCTTTCCCTCAACACCTTGGAGAGTATCATTATTCAAGGAGTGACAGACTCTTTGAATTATCATCATAAAATCCTTAAAAATATCTCCTTGGACCAAAGTGTCACTTTAAGAAGGAAGGGTGATAATGATAAGCAGCCAAAAAAATGTGCTAGTTCTACCATCCCAATACATCTTATAACCTTAGGGCTGAGTCACAGCACCAGCTTATGGATGATACCTAAAATTGGGAAAATGTCCTTCAAGGTGAACTTTAATATTTGAGTCCATGGGTATTATATAGGACTGTGTTCTTAATAGGTAGAAAACATACATCTGGGACCAAAATGATAGAATTAGAATTGGTCCTATTCATCACCATTCCTACCCACCCATCTAGGGAATTTCATTGTTGGAACTTTCTTCTGGACTAAATTCTTAGTTCCCAGAGTAGAAAACTATTCTTCTACCAATGTTCATCATAAGGTTTCCATTAAATTCAAAACAGAGTAATCACTTGATCATGTCGAATTTCTTGTCTTAGTAGACTGGAAGACAAAGAAAAGAGGTAATATACTGGCAAGAGTCATTGATTGACCCTGATGTTCAGAAAACTCAATGGTGTCAGTGATGCACCTCTTATTGCTCAACCTAACTTCCCACTACCAACACTGTCAACCCTCACCTCAGGACTTCTCTACTCATGCCTATGGTAGGTGCCATTTTCCAGAGAATTAATGACCTCCTACAGCTGCCTTCACTCGATAAGTTTGAGATCCTAGGTTCCTAGAGTTGGGGGTGGAAAAGGTATTTTTTGACCAATGTCATGGATAATAGTTCTTACTCCTGAGAGGTAGGCACTCAATTACTCACTAAATATTTGCTGGTTGAAAACAAATGTGAGTGTGTAGGTGGGGGAATACTTTATTCATATCTTCCACATGCTTCTATTCTTTTTAGTGAATCTTCTAAGTCTCCTCTCCTTGACTTTCTGAATCCATAAGTTAGAAGCAACAGTCAGAGCTATTTGAAACCTGTTTTTGTTCTTTAGCTATACATAAATTGAAGAATGTAAGATCCTCTTTCTCTTAGTAATATTGAAAGTGTGCATCAGGTGTGGTTTTATTTACTCTCTTTGTTGATTTTATGTTTATTCATGGTTTTGATTCATTTATTTCAAAGAGTATAATTGATTGTTAGAATCAAATCATACTATTATCCTCAAAACGTAGAGATTCTCAGCAAGTATGCATTCATAAATTTCTTCAAACTAGTGGTGAAAACTATCTTAATGAAAAGAGAAGATGACTTTATTGTTATATTATTCTTCTGTCAAAAGTATTTAAGAATATACATTTCTCTTTCAATTGTAATTCAAAAACACACATTTTATAGCTGTTTAACAATAACTGTGTATATTAGACAATTTTTCTTTAGTGATACAAGTTTTACCTTTTACTATGTTTCTGAGTGTGGGGCGTGCACCTCCCGGTCTGGCCTGGGGGTTCAGACGGGCAGTGCCACCACACACACAGATACTAAACACAATTCACTCAGAACCCTCAGGTGTGGGGCACTGACTCCTGTGGCCCTTGAGATGCCTGTGGAGATGGAAGAAAGGAAAAGCCTCAGGTGCTTTGCCTTCCAGGGACAAACACCTGCGTTGGTGGTCTCGGTCGTCATGAGGAGACAGTTCTTGCTTCGTGGGTGATCAGAGGGAAAGCAGGTTCTTTCCTTGTTGATGGTCGTGGTAGGAGAGGGTTCTTTCCTCACCGAAGGTCCAGGAGAGAGCAGGAGAGCCATTTCCTCATTGGTGGTCTGGGCAAAAAGGTAAAAAAGGTCTTACTTAGCAGATGGTCTGAGCATAAAGGCTCGAGCTGCCGCAGCGCAACCCCTTATATAGCTCACCCATGGAATGGCCTGAGTCAATCAACTTTAAGTCCAATTCTCCAATCAGGAAGGGTTTTGTACAAACGTGCAACCAAGCTACTTTCATTTTCCCTAGATTTCTAGTTTACAAACCAGATATTCAAAAGCTGTTTTCCCAGTTTTGGGATTTTTGTCAATTTCCTCCCAATTTTTCCCTACACTGAGTTTATTCATTTTAACAGCCACAATAAGATTTTTGTAACTAACATAGAAAGTGATATCAATTTGTTGTTGTTGTTAGGTGCTGTCAAGTCATATCTAACTCATAGTGACCCTCATAGGGTTTGCAATTGGTGATTGTTTCAGGATTGTTTCAGGAATGGGCTGCCATGGCTTTCTCAAGCCCAGGGCCTCAGAAACTGCAGAACAGCACTCTACCAACTGAGCTAAACCCTATCCCCAAAATGGTGCTCAAGCTGTCCTCAAATTCACCATCCTCCTGCCTCATCCTCCACAGCTTATTGATTACCGATGTGCACCATCAGGACTGGAAATATCAGTTTAAGCAAACAAATTTTAAAAATTGATTATATTTTGATATCAATTTTAAGCAAATATAATCAATATTTTTAATTTCACTGCTTGTAAGAAGTCCATCTTATTTTGAAGTTTTCAACTGTGATTCAATACAATGTAGTTTGTCAGAAGGCTCATTTCGTCCCATTGTCTATTAGGAATTGAAACAAATTTTTTAAAACATCTGAGTTTCTTTTCACTTTATGTTGTTGTGGAACTATTTACTTTAACAGAATACAAACAAAGAAGCTGTGTGAAAATATGACTAACCAAACTATTAATTATATTCTCTTCTGTGATAACTCTTATGTTGTTATTTAAAGATGACAAGTTATATTCAAATTCGAGCTCTGATTTTTAATAGCTATATTATGATCTTGGTGAGTTAGTTATCTTTTTGAGGATTCAACTTCTCTGTTAATGAAGGTGATAACAAAAAAAACTAAAGACTATTTTAAAGAATAAATGTCATGACATTAGTGAAAGTGCTGAATGTACTGCCTGGAGGTAAGCCCTCAGGAAATATCTATTTAACTATGTTCTTGTTACTCTTCTTTTTTTGTTTTGCAACTTTCTTCCCTGCTTCTTTAGTTTAAATTTTGTTCTGATTATGGATATATACATACATTAGTGCTATATGATATAATGAATGTACATCATTTTATCATACAGATGATGTGCTCAAATACAGATGATGTGCTCAACTATATATATAACATATGTGATGTATCATACATATATTTCTATATACATTCAAAATGTAAAATTCTGATGGACATATATCATTTTATATTGTTATATTTTATATATCATTTTAACACTTTATCTTTTTCTCATGAAGGTAATGACACATGCTCTTTTTAAAAATAGCTTACTACATGCTGCAATGAATAAAACTTTTCTGCATCTCTACACAGAGCACCAGATCTTGAAGAAATAAAAGAATGTATCACTACAAAATGCACCACTACATTTTTTGTTGGCTCCCATATTCATTTACTAGGGCTGTCATGACATTATACCACAGTCTTGGAAGCTTAAATCACAGTGTTTGGTTTTGTTTTGTTTTTTTTTTCACAGTTCTGGAGACCACAAACCCAAGGTTAAGCAGTTGATAGCACTGGTTTCTTTTGAAGGCCATAACGGACCATTTCCTCCAGGTCTCCTGACTTGGCTCACAGATGGCCATCTTCTGCCTGTATCTTCATGCTTTCTTTCCTCTTTATATATGTACACAGACACACATACATCTGTGTCCAAATTTATTTTTCTTATAAGGACATCAGTCATATTGGATTAGGGCCCACTCAAATGACATCATTGTAATATAATCACCTCTGCAAACCCTATTTCCTAATTAGGCCACATTTTGGAGTACTTAGGGTTAGGATTCCAACATGAATTGTGGGAGGGCACAATATTCAATCCATAACTAATCTCCAGAGGCCCCCAGGAACCCTTTCTATCTCATTTGACAACTCTTTGTCCCATTCCTATAGTAACATTTCCAACCATACCCAATCTCCAAAAGGTAATACTAATACTAAATACTAAATACCCAATCTCCAAAAGGTAATACTAATACTAAATACTAAATACTAAATACCCAATCTCCAAAAGGTAATACTAATACTAAATACTAAAGGTAATAGAGAACAACTTCAAGAGCAGAAATGGACTTCTTCAGCATCCACACCTACATACTTCCTATATCTATGTCCATTTTCTCTGATTTCCCTCTTTCTAAAGAGTTGTTTCCCAACAGAAGACTCACTATTCTTCTACTTCCCACCTGTTCTTTGCTGTCTCAGGTGAAAACCTGCCTCACTGATACTCTACCTGCATTTGTAGCTTTTCCCTTTTACTGGCTCCTTTAGATCACTCCTATTTTTCTTGTACAATAATGCATACTCTCCCAGCCCAGAGATCCTGTCTCTCTTCTGTTTAAAGAAAAGTACCTAGAAAGAACTGTCCATGCTTATAATTCTGCTCCCTCTTCACAGCCCAAAATCACGTTTCAGTGCACTGAGAACTTCTGCCAAAATTTCTCCACTGACATCTCATCAGAAAAATTTAGCAAGGAAATCTCATTGCTAAGCATAATGAGTAATTTAATGACTTCATCCTATTTTGATCAAGCTTTGATAGCTGACAATACTGACAACTCTTCCTTCATAGTGGCCTTTGCTCATTCCTATTCCTTTAAGATTGTTGTTGTTGTTGTTGTTGTTGTTGTTAGGTGCCGTCGAGTCATGTCCAACTCATAGCGACCCTCGTAGGGTTTTCAATGGCTGAGTGCTTCGGGATTGCCTTGGGAGTGGATTGCCAGGCCCTTCTCCCATTTTTGCAGTGCTGGGAATTGAACTCGGGGCCTCAGAGACTGCAGCGCAGTGTTCTACCCACTGAGCTAAATCCCAGCCCTCCTTTAAGATTATTAAGTGCTATATCTTCTATGAAAAAGTTCTAACATGCATATGACTTACCTCCATCTACAGGGAGGACTAACTACACCTGTTCTTCTGCACCACTGTATGTCTTTTTAAAATGTCTCCTGTTACAATGCCATACATGTTTTCTGTCTACCAAACTGTACGGTCCTTGAAGCTGAGGACTATGCATTATTTAGTAATTATGACTTTGTTTTATGGTAGCTATTATGGAGTGGATAATCAATGAATATTTGTTGAACATATTGAATTAAAATACTTTTGTAGTCCTTAGTTCCAACATCTTTGAAATAAAGAAGCCTATTTTCCATAAACATAATCATTCATGCAGTACTTGGGAGCTTTTTCTTATATTTATTTCTTTCCACTTAGCTTCAAGAGGTTGAAATGTTACTTTTACTGTACTCTACATAGATAACTCACAAGTGGAGTATCACATCCAAAAGTAAATTTGTTTGAAAGGAAATATTGACAAAGAGTCTCAAGGAGAGGATTATTATAAGTGGGAGGAGAGTACATACTGCACGTGATAGAAACATAATATATGTGTGTGTAGCATTAGCATTAATTCATCTTCCCCAAAGACACCACTTAATTTACTCATTCAATCATTACAGGAATAAACAAACATGAATGTATCAAGTTTATAGGAATTCTACATTAGAACATGTAGGGAAAAATTGGGAGGAAATTGGCAAAAACCCCCAAAACTGCGAAAATGGCTTTTGAATATCTAGTTTGTAAATTAGAATTCTAGGGAAAATGAAAGTAACTTGGTTGCACATTTGTAAAAAACCCTTCCCTGATTGGACAGTTGCACTTAAAGCTGATTGGCTCAGGCCATTCCATGGGTGAGCTATATAAGGAGCTGCGCTGCAGCAGATTGAGCCTTTTCACCCATTCCTGCCTGAAACACCAATGAGGAAACAGCTTTCCTACTCTCTCCGGACCTTCGGTGAGGAAAGAATGCTCTCCCCACTGCGACCATCAACAAGGAAAGAACCCGCTCTCTGTCTGATCACCCATGAAGCAAGAACTGTCTCCTCATGACCACCAAGAACACCAACACAGGTGTTTGCCCCTGGAAGTCAAAGCACTTGAGGCTTTTCCTTTCTTCCATCTCTGCTGGTGTCCCGAGGGCTGCAGGAGTCCGCACCCCTCACAGGAGGGTCCTGAGTCAATGTGTGTTTAGTATCTGTGTGCGTGGTGGCACTGCCCATCCGAACACTGGGGCTGGACCCGGAGGCGCGCACCCCACAAGAATATATGAGTAAACCCAACAGGTATCAGGAACACTTTCAATGTTTTATTCATTCCCCATTCACCATTGTGGATTTGTTAGTTGCACATAAGACAAAATAGCTTGAATTCCATCTGCACATAGACTTCACATGCACTAAACCATGTTTACATGATGTATCAATGACTCAAAGGATTTTTTAAGTGTAATTTTATTTTTTTTAACTGTTCATATCCACCATCTCACAAATTTTAGAATCTCATCCACTAGGTAAGATGTAATATAAAACATTCTTCAGAAGACTGAAAGAGTTAACATTGGAGAAAGACAAATATTAGGACACTGATGTTGTTGTTAGGTGCCACTGACTCTGATCTGACTCATTGTGACCCTGTGTACAACAGAGGAAACACTACCCAACACCGTGCCACGCCTAGCAATGTGTCAGCACTTCTCTGCTATTCATATGGTTTTCAATGACTAACTTTTTTGAGATTGGGCTGCCAGGTCCTTCTCCTAAGCCTACAGCACCTAGTATTCCCAGGTAGTCTCCCATCCAATGATTAACTATGCCCAACCCATTTTATCTTCTCAGATCTGATCGGTTTGAGCACCAGGGTGGTATGGATGTAGGCTCAAGGACACTCTTAAATACATTGAATTAATTAAGGGATATTAAATCATACTCTAAAAGTTTAGGTGTTAGAATTTGAACAAATGTGAAAATTGTGAGGATACACACAGGAGGAACATTAACAGGGAAAAATTTAACCTTACTTTAGTAGTAGAATTGAAGAGATAAACAAACATATGTATATAGATAGGTGTCTATATATGTAGATATGTATGTATATGGTTTTTCTCCATTTGTCACTCTTCTCTACCTTTCCTACATCACAGACTTCCTTGGTTAATATCAACTCCCATTCTTCAATGGGTTATAAGCAGGAAAACAAAAAGTGGAAGAAATAGATCAGTGTAGTTATCCTCTGGCTCTCACCTTTTGTGGAAAGGTAGTGTTCACTGTGGGATGATGTCATCTCTCTTGTGAAGATCACAGTTCCTGCCAGACAGCTTTGTTTGCCCCAGCCTCTGTGCCTCCTCTTCCAGTTACTCCTTCCCTCCTTACCACTCCAAGCCTTGAGAAATTACAGCCACTTCTGGTACAAACCCAAGGACATTATACTATTCAGCACCATTTTCCCACACCCTCCCAACACCTTATAAATAGTCTCTCTGCTCAAATAATCCCAATTTGTAGGTGACATCTGTTTCTTGCTGTGACATTGATTGATATAGGAACCTTTTGCAATTTTCATGAAAGCTATGACTTTTACTTGAAAATAAAATTAAAAGAAACACATACAAATTCATACTTCTCTATACATGGACCCAACCAAGATAATGCATTCATTACATGCACAATTACAGAGGATTTAGATAGCATTTTGCAGCTTTAAACAGAAAAATGTTTTGTCCAGTCCATTTCAGCAAACAAGGAAATTAATATCAACTCCCAGATAATATCAGCTAACCTGAGTCATACAAAATATAGCTTCTTTTTGGCTATCTGATGGGTGCATCATTGTTCACATGAAAAACAAAAGATAAACTATAATTCTCCCAATTCTTTTGGCCCTGACTGATATTTCTGAACTTTCCAGCTACTAAATGACTTCTTTTATAATTGCAAAGACTTTTAGCATGGTTTTCTAAAGACTATTTAGAAGCATTTGTCAGATATAAATTTGATTCTTCAGATTCTACTTTAATAAAAAGTCAATCTTACTTTCTTTGGTTTGTATTTTTAGAGTACATATGCATCACTTGATGTTATCTCTTCACATACATGTGGCAGATATAACACTAATAGCAAGACAATGTTCAAGTAGCAGCTTCAATTTGATCTGGAGCTAGGAAAGTGCAGGAGAACATTTTAAGACAGCGTCCATGTGGGGAGCATCATTGCCTTTCCACTCACAGTGATTGCAAAAGAAATGCACTAGTATTACCACTGACCCCATGAGAATAAAAGTAGCCTTCATGTCATTATGAGATAGATAAAGTCTTCTCTCAAGTAGTGAGAATAAATGCTAAGTCAGGCAAGCTAACAATATGTGAAATGTTGATACTTATCCAGGAAAACATGCAGTAAAATTGTGAAGTAAGTGAACTTAGACTTTACTTGCCATCTCTCTGGTGAAGATCAAAGTGATTTTTCTTTGAATTTTTTCAATTATCACTTTCAATAGGCATTTGTTTTGCCTGTACTGCAATTTCAAAGTTTATTTCTTTCATATTTAAACCATCCCTTGGATGTTAGCTGGTGAAAGGTTAATAAGTACATTGGCATTTTGATGCAGATTTTCTATATAAAATCACTAAGTCACTGAAAATATCTTAATTGGAAAAAAATCAAAATTCCAAGAAATGCCATTATATAAAATATTATCTCCTTCCTGCTTTACATACTGCCACCCATTTCTTTGGGAAGAATCCTCTCCATCCTAAAATTCTCTAGAACATTAGAAAGCTGTCCTTGAATCCCATATCTATCCCAAATCCATCACATTTCTCATGTTAGCTTTAATAATGGTAATGAAACATACTTGAGACTTCGAAAGAAGATATAAAAGAAAATCTTTACTAACAATACCTAAAGTGGAAAACGAAAAGCTAAGCTTTAGAAATTCAAGGAAAACTATTTTTACAGCTCTCTCCATCCTGTCAAAGGAGGTAAAGCTGCAAAAGTCAGCTTTTCTATCCTATAACCTTGCAAAATTTATCACCAGCAAGTTTCTAACTCTTCTTTAAAAATCCTAGGACATCAACATTCTAAAGAAAAGAATTTTGAGAAAGTTTTTATTAATCATGACTTTGAATAATTTTTCAATATTCAAATATGTGTCTAACCATTGCTATGGTTTGGATCTGAAGTGCCCCCTAAAGGTCCATGTGTTAAAGCCATGGTCACCACCTTGGTGCTTTTGGTAGGTGGTGGAACCTTTAAGAGACAGGGCTTTATGGGAGGTCCTTAGAGGCAGTGAGACTCCTGCCACTTCCTCTTCCTCTCTCACTCCCTTCCTGTCCCTGACTTGAACAGTTTTACTCTGCCACTTACTCCCCATCATGATGTACTCCCTCACCACAAGCCACAAAACAAGGACAATTGATAATGGGCTGGAACCTCCAAAACTGTGGACCAAAATAAACTTTTCTTGGGTATTTGTTACACAAATAGAAAGCTGATTAACATAATCAAACACTAAGCTAGGTATTGCAGGAAAAAGGGGAGTATCCAGTCACCAGTTCGACCTAGAGAAATGTCCCCAGAATACCTTGTACTCAGCTAAAGTTTAGAAAGATCTATGAATATCTGTGGAGCATATCTATGTAATTTATTACAAACCCTCAAGATTATACAAAGTGCTGCAAGATTTCAAAACACAAAATGAGGGAACATTCAAAGAAAAGAGATAAACAGATGTCTACATTTTTCTCCTCATTAAATACCCTCTAATTATATATAACACTTAGGAACAAGAAACATATGCTGTGTTCTGACAAAATTAGCCATTTTAACTTCATTGCAATGCTCACAAGTAGGATATGTCTCCCATATTATCACTTAGTAGATTTAACTAGTAGAAATAATCAACTGCTGTCTGCCATGCAATCACCACCAAAATCATTTAGTTCCTATGATTCATAAGAATTCCTAAAATAACAATGCACCACTCCATAAATTACTTAATACATATCAACATAAAATGTTATTAGCTAGATCATGATTTGAGAGGTAAAATAAAAATATTATTTTATTATAGTTTTTTCCATCTAATATTCTCTCTTCTCAATCTAGATAAAGTTTCTTTTGTATTGCCTATGAAGATATAATGTGGCTTTCAGAATCATTATAATAAAGTCATAGACTACATTGAATTTTATTCTCAAGATGCCTTCACAGTGCTGCATATTTATTTCCTGATTATTTTTAATTCACTTTCTTTGCAGAGTCGTTTAAGACATTGAAAGGAAGCATAGGGAGGCTGGTCAGCCTGTTTGCTTCTATTGTCATTCTCAGGGGGAATGAGCAGTTCTTCTGAGCATCCAGTCATCTTCAAAATATCTATCTGCCAAATCTGATGGTGGAAAAAGAGAGATTAATGGGCAGAACACCAGAAGACCTGCTATTGCCTCAGTTCTCCCCAACAGTATCCCACTGGGACAAAGCCTTGGACATCTCTGCACATCAGTTTCAACATTAACATGTGGGAACGAAACTACCATCTCCCTGCTTAATTTGAAGGCAATGTGCTCATGGGAAAATGCTGAATAAAAAGTGTGCAAAAAACAACAATAAGGAAGATATGTAAGAGATATTTTTATCATGTCCCAGAAATATGTTTTTGTTTCATTAAGGGATTCAGAAATAGTCAATGTTCAGGTAAATGTGAAAACAAATCTTAAGAAAACATAGTATGGCTGGAAATTTGTTCTTAAAAGAGTGCTAGCAAATGAGCCATGTGATTTCCAACAGGATTTATAGAAGTCTAAGATATTTTACAACTAAAGGAAAAAAATCCGTCCAAGCAAAATAAACTCAATAATTAAGTTAACCCTCTCTAGAATCCCCTACTCAGGGTACATGGAGACTTAAACCCTAGTGATAACAGTATCTTTTCAAAAGATTAATGGAAGAATTTAGTTCATTATGTATCTAATAAAAAAGTAAGAGAAAAATGTTATCTCTGCCTTTCATAAATGGATAAAAATCATTATCATTTACCTTTGCACTTTATAACTGAGAAATGGAGGCATTCACCTTCTGGATTCCCTTTCCCTTTATCAGGACTCTTTTACTAACCCCCTTATATTTCTGTTAAAGTATTATTTATAATGAGGCTTTGTTATTTTTGTGTGACCTTGTACTTAAAAGAACATGAATCTATATGGTTCCTGAATCAAATGAATAACAATACAATGAATATTACCAGAAAAAAATAAGATTCATTATTTCTTTTCATCTTTGCAAATTTTAGAGACAGAGTAGCCAGTCTAAAACAAAACATAGCTGAAACAAAATCAATATCACATATATAAATTTTAACAAGGAGGAACTTGTATTCTAGAAGATCAGGAAATCACTTTGCAATAGAGATGGTACAAAGTCAATGCATTGTGTTTGTATAATTGATGTAGATCCCAAGATAATGCCATCTTTTATTAGTAAAATTTTGGATTTTCTTAGCTTAGGTTTAAATCCTGACATTGTGACTGCCACATATTTATAACCTTAGCTTTTTAATATAAATTAATTGAAGGCATTTCAAAAGTTCCATTGGAATCCATTATGTAGAAATGGAAGAGGACACTCCAGGTGAAATGGATCAGATAAATAGAGCATATAATATCTGTTTCATGTGGAATATTTAGGACCATGTGTGTTATTCAGCTTTTGATGGGCTGTGACAAAATACCTGAGAAATAAACCTAAAAAGAGGAAAAATTTACTTTAGCTCACAGTTTCCATTCATGATCAGTTGACCCACAGACTTTGGGCCTGTGGCAAGGCAGTACATTATGACAGAAAGAGCATAAAATGACAAAATAGCTCACTTCATGGTATCCAGGACACAAAGATAGAGACAGGAAGGAGCCAAGCGTCCCAATATCCCCTTCAAGGGCATGCACTCAGTGACCAACTTCTTTCCACTGGGCCCCACCTATTAAAAGTTCTGCACCTCCCATTAATACAATGAGCTAGGAACCATGCCTTCCATATATGAGCCTTTGAGGGACATTCAAGATTCAAACACTAACACCATGGTTCTCAAATCTATAGAATATCTTTTAGTAAGAAATTCTGTGAAGGAAGTCCTACTCTCAAAGCTTTCAGTTCAGTGGCTATAAAGTCCAATCTTGGATTTGAAGTTCAGCAACTTGGGTGTTCTGATGAGTGGTTACATTTGAGAATCACTGATAGAGGCTCTGTGTAATGATTGTTGTTGTTGTTGTTAGGCGCCGTCGAGTCAAGTCCGACTCATAGCGACCCTATGTACAGCAGATCGAAACACTTGCCGATTCTGTGCCAGGCAAACCATCTTATTTATGTTTAAGCCCATTGTTGCAGACACTGTGTTAATCCATCTGGTGGAGGGTTTTCCTCTTTTCCGTTGACCTGCCACTCTTCCAAACATGATGTCCTTCTCCAGGGATTGATCTCTCCTGACT
>VMDO01018795.1:0-41318 GCA_007922755.1 Pedetes capensis
GTTTTCCAGTGGGAGAAGACGACGACCAGAGAGAGTGGAGGAGTCGCACAGCCCCAGGGGCTGCTACATGCACATCAGCCTGCCTGGTCACTTACTGTCTTACTTGCGGCTTCTCGGGGACATCCCGCATCTCCACGTTCCCATCATCCTCCTGGAGTCCTGAAGGCAGAAGCGCACTCCCAGTGGGTGCAGGGTGGCCATTTCTCTTGACATACTTACCCTCAGGAAAATTCCCACCTCTCTTTCTTCCTCCAAGAACACTGCCCTCGATGCCGCATTCTGAAATTGGAAACAACTACAAGCTTGAAGACACCTCAGTGGTAAGTGGACTCACCATGGACCGCATCCGAGGTAACACTATGGTAGGGGCAACGGAAGTGACAACCTGCCACAAGGGACCATTCACACAGACCCCAGAAAGCAAACTCCTTTGCCTGTCCACACAGGAGAGGGTTATCTCGCAGGTGGCAAAATTGGGGGAGATATTGTGCAAGAGGGAGCAACCATGTTGAACCTTTGGAACAGTGGGGCAGGACTTATAAAGAACACAGGTGTGTGCGCCCTTGGGTCAGACTAGACAGCAGCCACACACCAAGCAGCTGTCCTAACCTTGCCTTCGCTCAGGCTTCTCTAATCTGACAGGTACCCCAACCGCTGGGAGGCAAGCTCCCTCTCACGCCCACATCCCTAAATCCAGTCGGCCACGGAACCGATTCTGTGGACAGTCAGCAAGCGATACTTCCTCTGGTGGTGTAGTACCAGCTTTAAGGACAGGTGGGACTGAGGTAATAGACTACTAGGCTGCCCCCTGCTTCCACCCTTGCCCTCAACAATACTCAGCTTGAACTCTGCAGAGCAAGCTTTCTCTTTACCCAGCCGGCAATGCTGTCATCCCGGAAGACTACTCCCCCACCACCCCGCCTGACTCAGTTTCTCTGTAACAAGGGTCTGAACGACAAACTGGAATGATAAAAAGTATAATTCCCAAACGTTGGGAGATTTTCCTGTTATCTGTTGTTGATTTCTAGCTTGATTCCATTATGGTCAGGGAACGTATTCTGTATGACTTCAGTTCTTTTAAATTTCCTGGGGTTTGTTTGCCGGCCAAAAAGATGCTCTTATCTTCGTACATGCGCTGAGGCTCTTGAAAAGTAATCAACTGTACTCTGTTCCTCTTGGGTGGATTCTACTTATGCCTTTTATATCCCTTTATTGCATCCTATTAGTCAGATCTTTTATATCCTTACTGATCCTCTGTCCATTAGTTATAGAAAGTGGGTTGTTGAAGGGTTGTTGTTCCCACTCACACTGTGGAATTAGTTATTTCTCCCTTCAGCTCCATCAGCATTTGCTTCATGTACTTTGAGGCTCTGTTGTTTGGCGCACATACACTTAGGATCCATGTGTCTTCCTGGTGGGTTGATCCATTTATCACTACTTCATGCCTGTCTTTGCTGCCACCGCCTCCTCCTCCTCCTGCTTCCCTCCTCTTCCTGCTCCTCTTCCTTCTCCTCCTCTTCTTCATTATTATTTTGCTTTGACATCTAGTATATTGGATACTGTAGCATCAGGTATATGCCCTCTTGATTAGACCTCATTCTATATTCACTCTTAGGTGTTGCCTTGGCTTTCTGACTCCCACTCACCACCAACACATCTACTTTACCAGGTGGCAAGATTTGCAATTTTTCAGCATCCACAGAAATAAGTCTCTCAATTTTCTCTCACATAGGAAGACACACTAAAGGTATTTTATTTCTTTCACAGGGCCGTGGTTTATTTAGCTCAACTAGTAGAATGCCACTGTGCGCTCTCTGAGGCCCTGGGTTTGATCCCCAGCACTGCAAAAATGGGAGAAAGACATGGCAACCCAATCCAGAAGCAATCCTGAAACACTCAGCCATTGAAAACCCTATGAGTAGCAGAGAAGCACTGACATACTGGCAGGCGTGGCACAGTGCCAGGGAGTGTTCCGTTCTGTTGAACATAGGGTGGCCGTGAGTCAGACCTGACTCAAGGGCACCTAACAACAGCTGCACCTTTTATCACAGTCAGGTGAAACCATATGCCAGCAGGCAGTAACAGTGGTTTAGAGGGGGTAGGGATTAAGGTAAATAGTTCATCAGAAACCAGCTCGCTGTTAGGCGCTAACATTTAAGTGCTCTAAGATTGTGAGTGATACATCTTATGCATTGCATATTCCACATTGCTGACCCTGGCTTTTTGACCATCTCCTACAGGGGTGGCCTCACTCCTCAATGTCCTTTGGGCCCATGAATGCTTGACTTTATTAAAGCCCCTGCTCTACCCTTGCTAGTGGCGTAGCTCCATCCCAGGCCCTACCTGTGGGGGTCCATGCTTTACCACCGGGTTTTCCCATCTCCTTTCTCTTTTAACGACATTCTCCTTGATTTTGTATATTAGAATTCTTATTTCATGTTTCCAAGTGCAGCTGTGTGTTTGTCATAGCTGCATTATTATTATTCCAAACCACAAGTACAAAAATTTTAGATATTGTGCAATACTTGAAATCACATCATTGAAACCATGCAGGGAGTTGTCACCCTTGACTGCACAGGACAGCCACTTGGGGAGGCTCAAACAATTTATCTGGAACAGGCCACAACCAGAACGCTGACAGAAAACTGGTGTCAGACCAGGCAAACACATTTAAAAAACTCTCCATGTCACTGCAGGGTGCATCCTGGCTGGCACACAAGTCTGTGGAAGCCTCTGGTTTTGACTTTTGCCTGCCCAAAGAACTTTGTAATAGCTACAGCCTTGTTTTGCTGACTTCCTACTCAGTGCCCTCTGGAAAATGGATGAGTTTATCAGGTGCAGGGTTCATCCAAGTATGGTCCAGGGGCAAAATCTAGCCTGACGACAGATTTGGTGAAGGCTGTGAGCTGAGCAAGTTTTCTTCCATCTTTCAATGGTTGAAAAAATTGAAGAGAGCATTATCTCAAGGGAGGCGAAAATCATTTGGAATACATGTCCAGTATCCAAAAAGTTTCTCTGGATCCAGCCATGCTGATGTTGTCTCTCGAAGCTGCCTTTGCAGAGCAGAATAACTCCAGGATGCCCCAAAGGCCTGAGTAGCCCCAAATACTGACAATCCAGTCCTTTCCAGAACAAGTTTGTTGATCTTGGGATTAGGCCAAGTGAATTTAGAGCAAGCTCATAGAAACTCTGGCAAGTAGCTGGAGGTCCCTTTGGCTAAGCCTAGAAAGAAGATTGACTGTAATCCTGCGCAGCTTCATTGCCAGGTCTTCCACAGTAGTCAAGGTGCTCTGGGACAGGTGTGGGAAGAAAGTAAGGGACAGTTCCAATAGCTCAAGTCACCAGAAGTAGAGTTGTATTTTTAATATCTTTATATATGTTAATTATATTTTATAAGAAGTATTATTGATGTATTCATTTTTTAAATGGACTGCCTATAACCTTAGATATCTATTTCAAGATCCAGGGAATCTTTTGATCAAACAGTGACTTTCAAAGATCACTGAAAGCCAACCATGGTGACTACCCTCCAGCGTTGCTGACAATCAAGTTAAAGAGCCTCCCTGCTTGGCCTCTGGCTCCAGGATCCTTTCATCCTTCCCTAAAATGAGAGTGACTATGGCAAGGGCGGGGCTGGGATTTAGCTCAGTTGGTAGAGCACTGCGCTGCAGTCTCTGAGGTCCCAAGTTCAATTCCCAGCACCCCAAAAATGGGAGAATGGCCTGGCAATCCACTCCCAAAGCAACCCCGAAACAGCCATTGAAAACCCTATGAGGGTCACTATGAGTCGCATAGCGACTCGACGGCACCTAACAACAACATGGCAAGGGCAGAATCTCCCACCTCTGCTGTGGCCAACAGAAGATAGCCACTGCAGAGTCTTTCAAAGATGAAAGTGCCCTCCTCATTAACACATTTCTCAGTGCCACAGGGAAAGCCTTGCCCTTAGGGTCCTTAAGGACAGCTCCTTGTTCCACCAATACATTGACATCAAAGGCACTTCCTTTCAAATGACTGTGAGTGGTAACTTCCCCAACTGTTTCTACACCGCATATCACAAAATACCAGTATATCTTTTTCAAATGTGAGTCTGACCCTTGCCATCTTCATACCCACTAAGATCAGACAATCTCCCCAGATCCTCACTCCCTTCAGAGCCCTGTGCTTCCAATCAATTTTGGCATTAAGTTGTTGTTGTTGTTGTTAGAGGTCATATAGTCATGTCCAACTCATAGCGACCCTCACAGGGTTTTCGGTGGCTGATTGTTTTGGACTTGCCTTGGGAGTGGACTAACATCCTTCTCCCATTGGCATAAAGTACTGATTTAATAAAGGACACATCTTGCCTACCCCAGAAACCACACTGGCTACTTTATAAAAGCAAGATATATTTAATAAAACATTTTGCATAGCTTGCAACAATCTTGTGAGGACCAGAAAGGCAGCCTTGGATGATACACAACCAGGGAAGCCCAGACATACTATGAGACATGGTGGCTGAAACACTGCTGCTTCCTGCCCTCTCACTGACATGCAGGACAGAGAATGAACTCTGGAAACTCTGCCATGGTGGCCCTATAAAATCCAGAGCCCATCCTATCATTCACGGCTAATCTTACTTGCATTCCCCCACTGTGAGTCTCACATTGCTGCATGTTTTGATAAGACCAAGGCCCCATTTGGGAGTCAGGACTGCAAGGGGTTCTGGCAAATGCCTTCCTGTATGATTCTTTCATATTTTTTTTCTTTTGCTGTCCAGTCTGCACCAGACAGGAAACCATACCACAATGTTCAGGAGTGGTGGAAGTATATAATCAGGCCAATTACTGGGATATTTCACAAATAATTTTAATGTTAGCCATTTAAATGGTATATTCACAATGAAAATGGAACTGTCTTCTGTTTGATAAAATGTTTTTTTGTATGTTGGTCTTATAACCAATAAACTTTTAATCTCTATCTGTAAGTTTCTTCAGAGTCTCTGGAATTTTATATGAAGATAAACATATTGACAGCTTTGCCTCTTTTCACTATAGCAAGTTCAAAAATGCATGTGTGTGTGTGCATACATGCAAGAACGGACTGTACCTTACTGCACCACCCCTGCGCTATCTAGGTTAGTGCAATAGTTTCAGTATGATGTTGAGTAGAGAGGCCTTTCTAGAGCCACTTTTGTCTCTTTCTGAATGTTATAGGAATACTTCTCATGTTTCACTATTAAGGGTGGCATTTGATGTAGTTTATTGTCATGCTCCTGGTGGTTGGTTTACAGACATAGCTTTCTTTTTCTGATTTGCTGAGGCTTACTCTTACCATTGTGCTTTAATCCTGGCTGGTGAATTGATGGCATACGTTCCTCATTAGGTCTTTTGTGGTAATCCTTTTTCCCTCCTTTCTTTTTTCAGGTAATGAGTTACATTTACATGATGGTTCTCTTAAACTGCTAACCCAATGTCCTATGCTTGGGATGAAACATATCTTTTTCATTTTGCATTTTCTGTCTTGGCCTTTGTTGGATTTAGTTTACTATTATTTGTATTTTTGCATTCATGTAACTAATCCATAGTGTCTAGCAATTTTGCCTTCTCAAGTATTCCTTATAAAGGATGTTTTAAAATATGATTTTCATTTTCTACAGTTTGTGAACCTATATTTTCCTCACATTTATCTATTTGATCTAAAATTTCCAATTATCAACATATATTTTAATAATATCCATTTTTCTGCCTTCTCTGTAACTGTTTCTTCATTCCAATACTGGCTTTTATGTACCTTATAATTTTCTCCACCAGTGTTGCCAGAAGTTTTATCACCATTCTGTCTGACATCTAGCATTTTTGTTCAAGTTTATAACATCTGTTGGCAGCTTCATTTAATGTCTGCTCTGCTCTTACTGTTGCTATTTTTCCTTTACAAGGTAGAAACACATGAGATTTTTTTTTGTTGGGTAAATGATCAATGAGTAGTATTTTCATTTACCACCAGGTTTTATTTTTAAAATTTTTGTCCATGAATACAGTGGATATTCAAATATACCTACATTCACTTGTTTGGAAAATGACCTGTGGCTTTTCACTGTTGGTGTTTTTTGCCAATGCCATAGAGGGATTTAACTGAGGGAACATGAGATGATTAAAGAGGGAATTGCATCACTGAATAAAGGAATTTTTATACAAGTACATATGAACTTCATTAAAAGACTAGCACATAGCGTAGAAAGGGTGGTATGGACATTGACTTTGAAATCACACCTGTCTGGATTCAAATCTAGTCTCTGTCACTTACAGCCTATGTGACTTTCTTCAAGCCCTCAGTCTCTCTGGGCTTCAATTCCTCTACGAGGTGACCAGTGCTGCTGTTCACTAATTGTTTCCATTCCCTCCTGTGTCAGGCACTATCCCAGCAGAACTGCCTTTTCTAACTGCCTTCATTTGGGCTGGGTCATGTCACTAACTAGATCTAGCCAAACTGTTCTGAGTGGCCTGTGTTATTTCTGGCCCAGAACATCTGGTTGTTATGTTGAGACCCTCTAGGGCACTATTCTCCTCGGGCACAGTGACTGACCATTTTCTAGATGGCCGCTGCTCCATCAGATGAGGTACCTAAGTCATTTCAATAAGAATCCCTAAGGACTCAATGCCGGTTGTGGTGGCACACACTGGTAATCAAGGAGCTGTGGAGGATGAGGCAGGAGGATCACAAGTTTGAGGACAGCCTGGGCAACACTTGCCTGCAGCTGTAGCCCTGTGGCATCTGATCCCATCAGATCTTGGAAGCTAAGCAGGGTTGGGCCTGGTTAGTACTTGGATGGGAGACTGCCTGGGAACACCAGGTGCTATAGGCTTGGGGTACGGACCCAGCAACCCACTCCCAAAAATCAATCAGCTATTGAAAACCCTATGAACAGCAAAGAAGCACTGATAATAGTGTTTCACCTGTTGTACTTAGGGTCAGTATGAATTGGATACCGACTCGATGGCACCTAACAACAACAACAACAAGAACTCAACATCTACCACCCTGTGCAAGATGTGTATCTGGCCTGGGCATGCAGAGAAAGTGAGAAATAAAGCACCAAAGTTTGTGGGTTGCCTCTAACCATTACATTACCCAGCCTCTCTTGATTAATATCTCATCTGGAAAATAAAATAAAACCCTCTCAGGATTTTTCTGAGCATGAAATGAGACAAATCACACAAGGTAACCCTTGTTATTGTCATAGAGCCAGAACACAAAATATGTCAGCAACAGTTATTAAATAATTAAGAAATGGTAACGAACAAGTTTGGATAATTAGTGTGGGAAATGAGAGGTACTGCATCTGCTCCCCCTGACACATAAGCTCCACCCTGCGTTCAAGAGTGAGGCACTTCATTTGTTGCAATAGATAACACTTCCTAATGACTTAAAATTATCCAGTTATTTTTTGCCACAATGACATCACAAGCATGCTTATCAACTAGGGGTATCCCTGGAGAAGGAAAAAGTAAAAAGACTCAAGCAGGAGAAAGGCTGACTGATAAGATCAGACAAAATGAATTAAAGAGCAATATGTGATTTCCTAGTGAGAATGGATGACAATTACCATGCATGTACACTCCACTGTTCTTAGTAAAAAGTAACATGAGATTTTAATTTAGTTTGAAGAGGATTTCTCCAAATAGTTTCTGAAAAACATGACTGTCTCAAAGGCTCTGTGGAAATATGCTGCACTCCCACAGAAGCTGGAGGAACTACCTCTCCCTCAGAGATTTGTGTTGCATATCAATATACTATCTAAAAAATATTCTATAGTATGAAAAGATGTTTACCTTCATTTCTGTACATCCTGTACTTCTTTAGAGTAGAGAACATTTTCTTTTTGCTGTCTCTTGACGTGCGGTTTTGTAGAACAAACTTAGAAATGCAGAAATGAAAGACAATTAAGTAGATTATTTAAGCCATCTATAATATAATTATCACAAGTGACAACATTCTTTACCAATCTGTACAGCAATATTAAAATCCCATAAACTTAAGCAAAATCTTGCTATTTGGTCAGCTTTCTACATCCAATACCACCTTCATGACCTACTCAAAGCGTCAGCTATGATTTTTACCTGATATTTTCCTTTAATCTATTCACTATAGTTTTCCACATGAAGAAAAGGAAAGAGCTCTCAGGATGGAGTCCAAAAAGCAATGCTTAGGAAACCAGGGGCAAAACATAGACACATAGTGTGTGGCTGGACTATACTCAGAGATCTTAAATACAAAAAGATTGTCAACCCAGTCCCAAATGTACTTGGTAAAACTCACAAACTTCAAATTACACGTAATAAATAAATTCTGAATCTTCACATCCTGACCACCTCGATGCTTTCACTGATTTTTTTTACTAAATTTTACTCAAACAAACGGTTGTAAAATTGTTTCCTCTGCCCCACCTTCCTTATTCCTCTCTCTCTGTCTCTGTCTCTCTGTCTCTGTCTCCGTCTCCCTCTTTTTTCTTTCTCTTCTCTCCTAACGTTGTTTATTCCCAGAGAACTTTTAAAAGTCTGGTGGGGAAACACGTGGGAGAACAGAGACTCTTTACCGCATCAAGTAAGCTACTAAAATTAAGATCAGATTTGTAAGCGTCTACAGGAACTGGCATGTAAGAAGTCTCTGGCGTCCTGAAAAACAACTCAGTCAGAGCAAGGGCAGAAGAGGGCTTCATACTGCGTAGACAGCAAATCAGGCAATTTAACAGCCAAAGGCAGGGCTTCAGCGACGGGGTGAGGGAGGGTGGTCCCTTCTGGCTTCCCACCCGCCCCGTGAGAGACGACCCAGAAGTCTACGAACCCCCGCTGATGTCCGCACACCACCTCACTCCCGGCGTCTGCCCCAGCTGTAGCACGCGCGCGCGCGTCCACGCGCGAACACACACACACACACACACGCGCACACACACACACGCACGCACACAGTTTCTTTGCCAGGTGGAAAAATGTTTGCGACATACAGAAAATCCTCCACCTGTCCACACGCTCCCTACTGTTCGGCAGCTACCCGGCTTCCCTTTTAAGCGCCATTCCCGGAGTAAAATTCTGGAACAGAAGCCTACCTGAAAAGCGTCCACGGCTGACTGGACACAAAAATGTGTGGAAAGGTGGGGCTCCGAGCCAGAGTCTGCTCAAACTTGGGAAGAGCTAAACGCCCGGCTCTGCAGACCTGGCTCCTCAGAAGACTAAATGAAGAGAAGTCCCAACACTTTAAAGGCAGATCCTGGCACTTGACCTTAGGGTTAGGGGTCATGCGACTCGTGCGGACACGTGCGCACGTCCACGCAGGGGTCAGGCGTACTCGTTCTTCACGTCACGCAGAGGGCGGGTCTCACGTGTTCGCAGCGTCATACGTGGTCACAGCGTGTGACGTGACGACTGTGGCACGTCACCACAGGAATAACAGCCGTAGGGTAGCTGAGGTGGTCTGTGAGTGCAAGGGCTCTGCCTGCGTGGTGATGGTAGGAGCTACCCAAGTTCAGTGCCTCCTAAGCTGCTCATTCCAGAGAGGGGCGGGTGGGAAACAGGGGCAGATGTACGATATACGTGACCAAAGTGTCCGCGTGACCATAAGCACTAGGTCATCGATGTGACGTCTAAGGCTGAGGCTTCCCTAAGCTGGTAGCCAGGAATAGCCACGTGAAGGAAAATGCGTGGATTTAGGAGTCCACTATGCTCCACTGACTGCAAATACTTGAGCCTTGCAAGTGACCGTAGCCATCACGTGTCAGAGAGGCCAACATGAGCTCGGAGATGAAGAACCCATGGTGCTGATGGCACCAGTAGGCTTGGGCTCCTGCCCCAAGTGCTCTTTCAGTGACTGCACAGTGTCTCCCTTAATGGTGAACTTTCAGGTCTCAGGGACACATTTCTCCGAGGGGGCCAGCAATGAGGTTTTGTGCCAGTCACTCTTGTGGCAGTTGGAACCAGGTGTCTTGGACCATATGGAGACAGCTAGCTGCCTTGTACCAGAAGGAAGAAATGCCCTGTTTGGGCCACAGGGTTTGCAGATTGAGCTCAAAAAGTGAGTGCAAAGTGAGCTCAAAGCTCACCTTGAACTTGCAGGTTCTAGCATACAGGAGGAGCCTAGTTAATATTTGTTAAATGATTGCATGTTATGTAGATTTGGAATCATCAACAAAATCACTTAAGAGTATTCTCAACTCTACTACTACTACTTACATCAATTTACTTATCCCAGACAGGTTTGGGCTCCAGAACTGTTTTTATAACCTGCTTGGAAAATGAACACAAATTCAATTTTTATTGGGCAAAATTAACACTTTTCAGTAGTGTAGTCTTACCAATACAGGAAGGGGCTGGGATTTAGCTCAGTTGGTAGAGCGCTGCTCTGCAGTCTCTGAGGTCCTGAGTTCAATTCCCAGCACCACAAAAATGAGAGAAGGACATGGCAATCCACTCCTGAGGCAATCCCAATACAATCAGCCATTAAAAACCGTATAAGGGTTGCTATGAGTTGGAAATGACTTAACTGCACCTAAAAACAATCACCACCACCAATAGAGATAAGTACCTTCCTAGACACTAATGCTGAAACCATGGCTTCCATGATGTCAGAGGTGCTGTCGCAAACAGTGATGACAGAAATGAGGAGAGGCTTTCCCTGAATGCAGCAGACACAGTTTTCTGGATCTATGGCATGTGTAGGAAGACTGATTTGGATTTGCGTGCATGTCTGTGCTCACTCAGACTTGTGACAGACACAAATGACCACCCTTGTCTCAGAGGAAAGGACATGATTGTGTGGAGAATGTGGGGGGTGCGAGTGTGGTTGTATCTTTGCACATGAGTGTGAATAAATGTTTTGTATGGCATGCTTTTAGAATTCAGTTCCTGGTACACTGCAATGCCACACAAAAGTTGAACTCTCTGCACATTTTCATGTGTTGTGAATTATATATGGCCAAATTTAATACTGTACTTCTCAGCACTTTTTAATATCATGGTTTTTTAGTATTGAGCTGATTGTTTCATATTGAGAAAGTAATAGACTTCTCTGTACAACATTTGAAAAAAAGGAATACTCCTGAGTAGACGACCATTAGAGATAGTCACCAATGGAGGAGGCCAAAGGAGCCAGTAGAGCACAGCCTGGGCTCCAGAGTGGTCCAGAATTTTGAGTTCCTGCTTGACAGTTTCTAGAGAGAAGCACACATACATTTTTAAATGCAAGCTATATTTTCCTAAGGATATTGAATGATATTTACAACCACATACATTTCCACTAATCCTGTGTGTCTAATTCCCTACAATACACTTTATCATCCAGAAGTCATTCTTACACTTTGACCCAGACAGTTCACTTTTTGAACTTATGATGCAAAATATTGTTGTTAGGTGCTGTGGAGTCATGTCCAACTCATAGTGACCCTCATAGGGCTTTCAATGGCTGATTGTTTCTGGATTGCCCTGGGAGTGGATTGCCATGTCCTTCTTCCATTTTTGTGGTGCTGGGAAGCAAACCCGGGATCTCAGAGACTGCAGAGCAGTGCTCTACCAACTGAGCTAAATCCCAGACCCATGCAAAATATTATCTACCCAAATATATCCACAAGATTACATGGCTGTACCTTACAGGCTCTTTGGGACAAAGGGATGAGGGGCCAGTAGGTGATATTGACAAGAGAATAGGAGAAACAACTTTCCTTGGAATGAAGTACTGATGGGAAAGAAAGAGTGTGAGTACCTGACATGCAGAGTGCAGAGGCCAAGGGAGGGATGTGCAGGTCAGAGAGATGAGGCTGAGAGCTGTCCAGAGCATGGTGCACTCGCTGGAAAAGCCTCTGAGGAAGTGAATTGATCCTGGAGATGTGCATCCCTCTGCAAATCTTCCTTTCTTTCCATCTATATTGTGTCAGTCTCTGTTACTTCACTTTCAAATTGAACAGCAGAGAAACAGTTCCTACACACAAAGAAGGGAGAGACCCTGCCCAGGAACAGCATTCATTGGTGAATCTCATGCACAAACAGCTCAGGGTGGGAGGAGATGGTGGTTCCACCCACCAAGCCCATCATTGTCCTCCTGAGCCCGAGGGAATCCCTTCCCTGCACTCATTTCTGTCCTAAGAATCACACATTTTTGGCTATAGGTACAGGGCCTGAGGTCAGCTTGACCAGGATTTGAATCCTAGGGTTAATTTCTGCTATCCAGAGAGAGTAATTTTAACCTCAATGTCACTCAAGATTTGGGGGGAAGGGGGTGGGTGGAATGGGGGTGGTGGTTTTTTGTTACTGTCATCATCATCATTGGATTTTTGTGAAAAGGGAATTAATGTATGGAAACACATAGAAAGCACTTGGAGAAATCCCAGTGACTTAATAAGCACTGTAAATAAGTAGACCATTACTAGGTATAGTACTTAGTACAACATGTGGTGTTTAGTGACATATTCATATGTGTTCACTGCTGTCCTTGCTTTTCGTTCTCCTGAAAAGGAGAAGGAAGACAGATTGGTGCATGGGGACAGGTTGCAAAGTATGCTATTAATGTATTTTACAAAATGGCAGTAGGAAAACACGTCAAGAGACTAAAACAACTATATGGAAGGATACAGTAGGCGGCTTAAGTTCTCATTTTCAAGTTTTTTAAAAAGTGAAACAGAACAAATGTAAAACATTGCACCAACAACTACTAAACTTGCATGCCTTTTTCCCCTTTGTTTTTAAAAGCAGTGTATCTCTATGTAGCCAGGCTAGCCTGGAACTCTCAGTGTAGCCCGGGCTGTCCTCAGACTTGTAATCCTCTAACCTCAGCCTCCCAAGTGCTGGGATTACATGTGTACACTCCACACCCAGCCTCATTTCCAATCGTTGGGAAGAAAAAACAAACAAAAAACAGAAAAAACAAAACCAAAAACAAGAAAATTACAAAACAACCCCCCAACAAAATAAAAAATAAAACTATACTATTATTCAAGATCTTTTGAGAAATGGCTGAAGTTTAAGTAGTAGACTACAAGAGGCAACATAGAAAGTTCATCACATCACATGATACCAAATAAAGTAAATGTCAGGTTCTAGAACTAGGTATTACTGTATGACTCCACAGAAGAAAATATTAATGAAAACTTTGGGATTTGTATGTAAATATAAATAAGAAGTAAGGAAAAAGAACGAGTGAGAATGTGTGCCATGTGTATAAACGGGAGGTTGGAATGCAGGACAGTTATACTTTCATAGCTGCACTCTACTTGTATAAAAGAAGGTTTATGACTGTGTTGGGGTTTTGTCAGGCACTTGGAGAGAAGCACCATTCCTATTGATTACTGATAATCAGATATATCTCCTGTCTGACAAATATGCTGCATCCCTTTCCACTGTTCACTCAACTTCTCTTGAACCCAGGTTCCCCACATATAAGAATCAGGAATTAAGCCTATCTACCACTTCAGTCAAGTAATAAAATGAGTGCCACACCCAAAAAAGTTCCTTATTAATCTCTTCTTTGTCCCCTGGCTCCATGCAGACCTTGGTCTGCTTTAAGGTACTATGCCCTCGTTTTACTGTTTTAAAATGGCATGTAAATGAACCACACAGCTTGTACTCCTTTGCGTCCTCCTTTCTTGAGTCAGCATAATGGTCCTGATTCCTGTTCACATTCCTGACTTCTTACTGCTATATCATAGTCTATTGTGCAAATGGACTATAATTTGCTCATTTTTGACATTGTTTTAATGTGGTTTCAGTAGAAAGAGAAAGTAGATTCTTGTGTGCAATATGCTATTTTTTCGTGGACAGCCTTTACTACTTTATAGTGGGTAGAACTTCATCCTTTATCACTCACTCCTTTATCTCTCTCAAATAGTATCTCAAGATCATTTTCAACCTTCTCTATTTTTTTATTCCCTTACTGCCAAGCATTGTATTTGTTGGGTTTGTGCCATTACTTCCTTGCTGACCTTGGCTTTGTGACTGTCTCCTGAAGTAGTGGCTTCACTGGTGATTCACCCCTAGTCCCACAGATATTCGGCATTCATGGAGAACTCTGTACCTTCCCAATTCACCCAACTTTTTTTCTTTCTTTTTTTTATTTCAGTACTTATGAGTTGAACCCAAGGCCTTACATATACTTTGCAAATGCTTTACCGCTAGGCTGCACCCTGATCTCATTATTTATTTTTTTTCTTTTGAGACAGGGTCTTGCTATATCGCACAAGCTGCCGCTGGATTTGCACTCAGGATCCTCCTGCCTCAGCCTCCTGAGTCACTGGAATTATAGGAGTGTGCCACTGGAATTACAGGTGTGAATTTTTTCTTCTTCCTTTGAGGTCCTGGGTAAGTATTTGGTCTATCAATGAGCTACACTCCCAGTCTGATTTACCCAACTTCTTATCCCAAGTTCCTCACATTTAAAAATCAGGAATTAAGGCTAACCACCCAATTCCTTTACCTTTTAAAAAGCCATTCTGAGCCAGGCAGGTCACATGCACAGGCAGAATTTCAAGAGGCTGAGGCAGGAGGATCTCTAGTATGCAACCAGCCTGAGATGTATAGAGAATTCCAGTCTAAAAGATAAAAAGACATTCTGGAGAGCAGAGCAAGATGACTGAGTGAGATCCTCCAGCTATATCTCCCCACAGAACAAAAAGGTGAACAGTTATTCACATACGAAACTACCAGCACAAGAGCTAAGACAATCAGGTGAGAGACCATAGTACCTGCTTTTAGCATAACAAAATGAAAAGACACATTGAGGGAGGCAAGAAAGAAAGAGTTGTGTGTGTTGCCTATCACCCAAATAAAAGCAACCAAACATAGAAAAAGATGCCTACCAATACGGGAAGGATGGATAATTAAATACAGGCTTTAGACTTGAAACCAAATACTATGCCAGCCACAGTGAAATCCATTGTTGGGCAAAGTCCCACAGCCCCTACTGCCAGGCCAATACCTTTGTACTTTGCCTTTGAAACTATATTACACCAGCCAGTAAGAGACTGTCTCTACTATCTTTCTGCTAACTTTGGGTGGCACAGCAGGTCACATGGTTCTATCCCTGGGGAGCAGGGTATGAAAGCTAGTTCGGGGATTCTGTCTCAGAGCCAAGTACCAGGCCCACTATTGTTGGCAATCATTTGGAGGTCCCCAAAAAAGACCTAGAGGAGGCCTGGGTGGAGATTTGTCTGACCCGGGTAGAGGCCTGAACCTTATCCCAAGTTTTACCCTATTCTTGCCCCTCCCACTTGTAACCCAGGATATAGAGTTAAGAGTCATAGAAAGAACTCCATGAACGGAGGCTTGCCTGGCCTGCTTGGAGGACTAACATCTATCTTCCAGGGCTGGCAACCTTTGTCCCACATCCTGGTATTCCACTCCTCCCCCTCCCATCGAGTGATCCAAGATGGCCCCCAACAGCCTAGCTCTGGTGTGATCTCTTTCAATCTGATTGGCTGCCCAGAGCCACCTAATTGGTCAGAAAAGGAAGCTCAGGGATTGGCCTGGCCTGTACCTAACCCCCCTATCAAAATTTTTCTTTTTCAAATCCGTAGTTACATAACTGCCGCATCTGGTACAAGCCACTCCCTGGTTGGCTATTTCTGGGTCCACACCCCTTTCATAGAAGCTATATAAACCACCACTGAAACTACTAGCTCTTTTGTCCCTTATGTTCTTGATCCTCCCCTGTTCACCTGCTCTTTGAGCCCTTTCAAACCTTACCCCTACACCATACTCCGGAGACCTGCAACCTCCAGCACTACCAGTGAAGACATCTGAGGACGACAAGCAAGACTCTCTGTCAAGCCCAGGGCCTCCAAAGAGGCAAAGGCTCCAAGCAAGACACAAAGAGCTCTCTGTTTTTCTTCCCCCACCTTGGGAAGGAGGAGATCAGAGAAGGCGAACTGCGAGAGGCAACAGGAGATACACCGTGGGACACTTTCATCGAGTGTCATTGTGCTGTACCTCCTTTTGTTCACCTTGGTAGGTGCAGCTTAATAAGTTATGTTCCTGTGCAAGAAGTCCTTCTTTGGAGCCACTGGCTCTTGCCTATTTCCAAGGGTCCCCGAGTACCCGTGTTGAGGCAATCTCTGTTACCCCACTGGGCTGGAGTGAACCCCAACATGCTATGGTTTAGGAATCTGATCAGACAGTAATTTAAAAGAGAGACGCTCTCAGAGAATTAAAAAAAAAAACTATTTTAAAGAAACACAGTGAACTTGAAGAAAACACAGAAAAAAAATCAGTACTTTATCAGAGAAATTTATCAAAGATATGGAAGCAATTTAAAAAATCAAACAAATTTTAAAGCTGAAAGATACATTCCGCAAATTTTAAAATGCAGAAAATGGCATCAGTAAGAGGACAAATCAAACAGAAAAAAGAATGAGCTCAAAGACAGACTATTTGAAAATACACATTTGAAGCAGCAAAGAGAAAAGTGAGTAAAGAACAATGAAGAAAGCTTATGGGAACTTTGAGACAGTATTACAAGACCAAATATTTGAGAGATATTAAAAGGACTTCCAATTTAAGGTGGTGGATTAAAGTCAGCTTCCATGCGGCATGATTTAAAAAGGAGTTAGAATAAGAAGGAATGGATTGTTTTCCAAAGAAAGAAGGTCAGAGGAAGCATAGAAACCACAGAAGAGATTTTGAGATGGTCCCAGGTTGCAGAACAGAACTGAATCACAACAGGAACTGAGCAGAACACATCTCCAGCCATGTTCCCAGTGGGGAGGGGAACAGACTCCTCATCCAAAGAAGTAAGCCAGACAGCCCTGGGCATCAGACTGACAATCCCAAGGGACCAGTCCACAGTCCTTGAAGCCCTTGAACTTTTCCAGGGATTTGGTGAGATAATGACTCTCCTTCACTCGGGGTTTTCAACATTGGGGAAGTACCTTGGAGGGCCATGACTCTGCACCATCTTGAGAGTGAACTTATTGTATGAGACTGAGATGCCCCATGGGGCCTCAAAACAAGGGATTATCACTGCTGGGGAGGTTGGGGGTGACCTACCACAACCCCAACATGCTACACAGCTGGAAAGCAAGTAGTTACAGTGAGGGGGAAGGCAGGATGCTGACATGCTGAGAGGTTTAGGCAACAGCAGGCTTGAGAAAGTTACTCAGAAGCAAGCCCCGACCCCCAGGGAGAGAAGATGGATGAGTCCATCTCTTTAAGGGAACTGTGGAGACTGCCAACTCTGAGCCATGGTCAGATAAAAAGACTCCATCCTCAACTGACCAGCACCTCCACCTAACAGATTCCAATATTAGAAGCCTCAGAAAGAAGCCCCTTCCATACTTTTTCATCTTTCTTTTTTTTCTTTTACTTTCTTCCTGCTGTACTGAGGATTTAAACCAGGGCTTTGCGTGGGGTAAGTGCTGTGTAGTACCCCCAGTCCTTTTTCTTATTTTTGCTTGGGGATGAGATCACATTGAATAATGCAGGCTGCCTCTGGCCTGGGGCTCAAGATCTTCATGCATCAGCTCCTAGAGATGCTAGAGTTGCAGAGGAGCAAGTCTGTGTCTGGCTCTTCTTTTTCCTTTTTTTCTTTCTTTTTACTATTTTTCCCTCTTTCAATTGTTAATTTTCATTTCCTCATTTCTCTTTTTTCTAATATAATTTTTATCATTTTTCCTTTTTAGTTTTTCCTTTTTTTACCTTTTTCTGCCTGTGTATTTCTCTTTTTCTATTTACTAAACTTTAAATTTTGGGGGATTACTACTTCTCACTGTCTACCAATGTGCCATACTGTGAGGGTTTGCATTTTCTGGGATATGAAAGCTATGCCACTGGTATTACTGATACCATCAGGTTCACATATTAGCAACAGGAACAGTCAACTAGGAACACAAAACAATACTTAATATTTATTCAGCAAATATAAGTGCCCCTAGCTTCATAAAACAAACTTCGCTAGACATAAAGGAATATATCTAGCCAGACACAATAATTATGGGGATTTCAATTCCTCACTTTCTTCAAGAGATAAGTAATCAAAGCAAAAAATCAGCAGAGAAATGATGGATTTAAACAGTACCATAGATCAATTGGACCTTATGGTTGTCTACAAAATAGTCCATCCTTAAGATGCAGAAGACACATTCTTCTCAGCACCACATGGAATAATTTCTAAAGTAGACCACAAGAATGGCCTCAGCAAGTATAAAAAAATTGAAATAATCTCCTGTACTTTATTAGGTCACAATGGAATAAAATGGGAACTCAAAAGGAAGGCAAATTTCAGAAATGCTACATAAATAACACATTTCTGAATGTTAATGAATCATAGAATAAATTAGAGTGGAAATTGAAAAATTTCTCCAATCAAATGAGGATGAAAACACATCCTACCACAATTTATGGCACACAGCAAAGGTAGCTCTAAGAGGGTAGTGCAGAGCCATGCGTGCTTTCATCAATAAGTTCGGAAGGCCCAATAAAATTACTTAATGACACACCTTAAGCCACGAGAAAGCCAACAATAAGCCAACCCCAAGAGAAATACACAGAAAGAAATTATCAAGATCAAGGCAAAAATTAACAATCTAGAAAACTAAAAGGAAAATACAAGTAATTAATGAAACAAAAAGCTGGTTCTTTGAAAAGGTCAACAAAATTGACATTCCCTTAGCCAGACGTACCAGAAGAAAGAGAGATAAGGCTCAAATTAAAAAAAAATCAGAGATGACAACGGGGACATAACAATGCATACCAACGAAAACCAGAAGATCATCAGAAACTATTTTGAAAAATTGTACTCCCAAAAAAGAAAATACAGAAGAAATGGATAAATTCCTTAACAAATATGAACTATACTAATTTGGTTGTGGAGGACATAAGCAAATTAGATAGATCCATTGTTGTTGTTGTTGTTAGGTGCCATCGAGTCAGTATCTGACTCATAGCGACCCTCATAGGGTTTTCAATGGCTGACGGTTTTGGGATTGCCGTGGGAGTGGATTGCCAGGCCCTTCTCCAACTTTTGCGGTGCTGGGAATTGAACTCGGGTCCTCAGAGACTGCAGTGCAGCGCTTGACCAACTGAGCTAAATCCCCATTCACTAAATTAGAGATAATAATAATAATAATAATAATAATAATAACAACAACAACAACAACAACAACAACTCTCAAAAAGAAAAGCCCAGGTCCTGATGAGTACACCACTAAATTCTATCAAACATTCAAAGAAGAATTAATGCCTATTCTTCTCAAATTATTTCATAAAATAGAAAAGGAAGGGATGCTTAAAAACTCATTCTACAAAGCCAGTATCATCCTGATACCAAAACCATATAATGATTCTTTGAAGAAAGAGATCTATAGACCAATTTCACTGATGAACATTGATGCAAAAATCCTCCATAATATTCTGGCAAGCTGAATTAAATGACATATAAAAATGATCATACACCATGATCAAGTGGGCTTTATTCCACAGATGCAAGGCTGGTTCAACATACAAAAATAAATTAATGTAATTTAACATGTCAAGGTTGGAGTCAAGATGGAGGACAGATAACACACGCCTTCTGTTCCAGAGTAATGGGAAGCCTCGATTAGGGGTTTGAAACTCAAACTGAATAAATAGAAACAGTGATAATTTAGTTTGAGAGATAGAGAATGAAACTAGGCATACACTGAAATCAAGCATTTGGCTTCGGAGGAGCTTCACAGTGGTCAGCAGCTGGACCGCCGCCATTTCGCCATCACACAGACGGTGGATAGAATCCCGGAGACTTGGAGGGGACTTCGCCCACACGCACCCACAGGGGCCGGACCCAACATGGAGTGCAACCTTGGCATCACACTCTCACCCTGCCTGCGGGACACAAACTACAAATTCCAGCTGAGTCAGTTTGAGGTGGCACACGGAATCGCCATCCGTAGCGGCCGCGGAGCAAACGGGGAAACCGGTGCCAGCGATACGCTTCTAGAGCTGAGACGTGGCTCCCTCCTTCCTGTTGTGGCGGGTCAGGTGTACAGATGCAATCTCCACAGATATATGGGCACACATATACCTGGATCCCAGACACACCTGAGGTGAGCCCAAATCAACCCACTGTACTGTGGAGAAATCTGGGGTTTGTGGAGGCGACTGAGCCCCACGCGGACAGAGTGCTCCTTTTTGGCAGAGCCTAGTGGCACAATTAGCCACAAGCAGAGCAGTTCTGAGCGCAATCACAGCACACGACAAAATCTGTTTCAGATTCCCTGTGGGTCGGCGGGAGAGCATCCCACCCACAAGAGGATATGGTCCTCCCAAGTGGGCGGAAAGCCCTGCAATAATAAACTCCACGATAGCAGCCATATTCCCCCCATGCTGTAGGTTTTGGGGAGGAAATCTCTGATTTGGGAATTGGCGCCCGAACTACGTGGGACAGGGAGAACTCCAGGGAAGACCACTACAGGAAAAGTTTCTATCTTAAACAGAACTGGGACCCAAGGATATGTAGAAAAATACTACATAGTAAAAGATAGAGAAGACTTGGATGGGAAACTTAGATTGGAAGGGGGGAGGGGGGAAGCATAGGGGAGGGTAAGGGGTAACCTATATGAATAATGTTTTTCAAATTGCATACATGAAAAATTGTCACAATGAAAAGCAAGTCAAAATGAATCACATTATGATGTACATTAAAATTTTCTAATAAAAAAAGAAAAAAAATCACTTATATGTTCTTGGAGGTGGAGTCTGAACAGAGGACACCCAGTTCCACCAGGTGAAGTTGATACTACAGGATGCAGTGCTCCCCAGAGAACTCGGGGTGGCAGTGTTTCCACACAATCCGCAATAACAGTCAGTCTTATTGGGTTGATATAGCAAAACGCTCCATAATATCCTGGATTTAATTGGGGCACCGAGTGCCCAAAAAGACTGTTCCACGAAATATTCTGTGATTATTGTATTGTTCGAGAGGCAGTGGAACCTGTGGGGTCTTCCCTGGAGTTCTCCCTGTCCCACGTAGTTCGGGCGCCAATTCCCAAATCAGAGATTTCCTCCCCAAAACCTACAGCATGGGGGGAATATGGCTGCTATCGTGGAGTTTATTATTGCAGGGCTTTCCGCCCACTTGGGAGGACCATATCCTCTTGTGGGTGGGATGCTCTCCCGCCGACCCACAGGGAATCTGAAACAGATTTTGTCGTGTGCTGTGATTGCGCTCAGAACTGCTCTGCTTGTGGCTAATTGTGCCACTAGGCTCTGCCAAAAAGGAGCACTCTGTCCGCGTGGGGCTCAGTCGCCTCCACAAACCCCAGATTTCTCCACAGTACAGTGGGTTGATTTGGGCTCACCTCAGGTGTGTCTGGGATCCAGGTATATGTGTGCCCATATATCTGTGGAGATTGCATCTGTACACCTGACCCGCCACAACAGGAAGGAGGGAGCCACGTCTCAGCTCTAGAAGCGTATCGCTGGCACCGGTTTCCCCGTTTGCTCCGCGGCCGCTACGGATGGCGATTCCGTGTGCCACCTCAAACTGACTCAGCTGGAATTTGTAGTTTGTGTCCCGCAGGCAGGGTGAGAGTGTGATGCCAAGGTTGCACTCCATGTTGGGTCCGGCCCCTGTGGGTGCGTGTGGGCGAAGTCCCCTCCAAGTCTCCGGGATTCTATCCACCGTCTGTGTGATGGCGAAATGGCGGCGGTCCAGCTGCTGACCACTGTGAAGCTCCTCCGAAGCCAAATGCTTGATTTCAGTGTATGCCTAGTTTCATTCTCTATCTCTCAAACTAAATTATCACTGTTTCTATTTATTCAGTTTGAGTTTCAAACCCCTAATCGAGGCTTCCCATTACTCTGGAACAGAAGGCGTGTGTTATCTGTCCTCCATCTTGACTCCAACCTTGACATGTTAAATTACATTAATTTATTTTTGTATGTTGAACCAGCCTTGCATCTGTGGAATAAAGCCCACTTGATCATGGTGTATGATCATTTTTATATGTCATTTAATTCAGCTTGCCAGAATATTATGGAGGATTTTTGCATCAATGTTCATCAGTGAAATTGGTCTATAGATCTCTTTCTTCAAAGAATCATTATATGGTTTTGGTATCAGGATGATACTGGCTTTGTAGAATGAGTTTTTAAGCATCCCTTCCTTTTCTATTTTATGAAATAATTTGAGAAGAATAGGCATTAATTCTTCTTTGAATGTTTGATAGAATTTAGTGGTGTACTCATCAGGACCTGGGCTTTTCTTTTTGAGAGTTGTTGTTGTTGTTGTTGTTGTTGTTATTATTATTATTATTATTATTATTATTATCTCTAATTTAGTGAATGGGGATTTAGCTCAGTTGGTCAAGCGCTGCACTGCAGTCTCTGAGGACCCGAGTTCAATTCCCAGCACCGCAAAAGTTGGAGAAGGGCCTGGCAATCCACTCCCACGGCAATCCCAAAACCGTCAGCCATTGAAAACCCTATGAGGGTCGCTATGAGTCAGATACTGACTCGATGGCACCTAACAACAACAACAACAATGGATCTATCTAATTTGCTTATGTCCTCCACAACCAAATTAGTATAGTTCATATTTGTTAAGGAATTTATCCATTTCTTCTGTATTTTCTTTTTTGGGAGTACAATTTTTCAAAATAGTTTCTGATGATCTTCTGGTTTTCGTTGGTATGCATTGTTATGTCCCCGTTGTCATCTCTGATTTTTTTTTAATTTGAGCCTTATCTCTCTTTCTTCTGGTACGTCTGGCTAAGGGAATGTCAATTTTGTTGACCTTTTCAAAGAACCAGCTTTTTGTTTCATTAATTACTTGTATTTTCCTTTTAGTTTTCTAGATTGTTAATTTTTGCCTTGATCTTGATAATTTCTTTCTGTGTATTTCTCTTGGGGTTGGCTTATTGTTGGCTTTCTCGTGGCTTAAGGTGTGTCATTAAGTAATTTTATTGGGCCTTCCGAACTTATTGATGAAAGCACGCATGGCTCTGCACTACCCTCTTAGAGCTACCTTTGCTGTGTGCCATAAATTGTGGTAGGATGTGTTTTCATCCTCATTTGATTGGAGAAATTTTTCAATTTCCACTCTAATTTATTCTATGATTCATTAACATTCAGAAATGTGTTATTTATGTAGCATTTCTGAAATTTGCCTTCCTTTTGAGTTCCCATTTTATTCCATTGTGACCTAATAAAGTACAGGAGATTATTTCAATTTTTTTATACTTGCTGAGGCCATTCTTGTGGTCTACTTTAGAAATTATTCCATGTGGTGCTGAGAAGAATGTGTCTTCTGCATCTTAAGGATGGACTATTTTGTAGACAACCATAAGGTCCAATTGATCTATGGTACTGTTTAAATCCATCATTTCTCTGCTGATTTTTTGCTTTGATTACTTATCTCTTGAAGAAAGTGAGGAATTGAAATCCCCATAATTATTGTGTCTGGCTAGATATATTCCTTTATGTCTAGCGAAGTTTGTTTTATGAAGCTAGGGGCACTTATATTTGCTGAATAAATATTAAGTATTGTTTTGTGTTCCTAGTTGACTGTTCCTGTTGCTAATATGTGAACCTGATGGTATCAGTAATACCAGTGGCATAGCTTTCATATCCCAGAAAATGCAAACCCTCACAGTATGGCACATTGGTAGACAGTGAGAAGTAGTAATCCCCCAAAATTTAAAGTTTAGTAAATAGAAAAAGAGAAATACACAGGCAGAAAAAGGTAAAAAAAGGAAAAACTAAAAAGGAAAAATGATAAAAATTATATTAGAAAAAAGAGAAATGAGGAAATGAAAATTAACAATTGAAAGAGGGAAAAATAGTAAAAAGAAAGAAAAAAAGGAAAAAGAAGAGCCAGACACAGACTTGCTCCTCTGCAACTCTAGCATCTCTAGGAGCTGATGCATGAAGATCTTGAGCCCCAGGCCAGAGGCAGCCTGCATTATTCAATGTGATCTCATCCCCAAGCAAAAATAAGAAAAAGGACTGGGGGTACTACACAGCACTTACCCCACGCAAAGCCCTGGTTTAAATCCTCAGTACAGCAGGAAGAAAGTAAAAGAAAAAAAAGAAAGATGAAAAAGTATGGAAGGGGCTTCTTTCTGAGGCTTCTAATATTGGAATCTGTTAGGTGGAGGTGCTGGTCAGTTGAGGATGGAGTCTTTTTATCTGACCATGGCTCAGAGTTGGCAGTCTCCACAGTTCCCTTAAAGAGATGGACTCATCCATCTTCTCTCCCTGGGGGTCGGGGCTTGCTTCTGAGTAACTTTCTCAAGCCTGCTGTTGCCTAAACCTCTCAGCATGTCAGCATCCTGCCTTCCCCCTCACTGTAACTACTTGCTTTCCAGCTGTGTAGCATGTTGGGGTTGTGGTAGGTCACCCCCAACCTCCCCAGCAGTGATAATCCCTTGTTTTGAGGCCCCATGGGGCATCTCAGTCTCATACAATAAGTTCACTCTCAAGATGGTGCAGAGTCATGGCCCTCCAAGGTACTTCCCCAATGTTGAAAACCCCGAGTGAAGGAGAGTCATTATCTCACCAAATCCCTGGAAAAGTTCAAGGGCTTCAAGGACTGTGGACTGGTCCCTTGGGATTGTCAGTCTGATGCCCAGGGCTGTCTGGCTTACTTCTTTGGATGAGGAGTCTGTTCCCCTCCCCACTGGGAACATGGCTGGAGATGTGTTCTGCTCAGTTCCTGTTGTGATTCAGTTCTGTTCTGCAACCTGGGACCATCTCAAAATCTCTTCTGTGGTTTCTATGCTTCCTCTGACCTTCTTTCTTTGGAAAACAATCCATTCCTTCTTATTCTAACTCCTTTTTAAATCATGCCGCATGGAAGCTGACTTTAATCCACCACCTTAAATTGGAAGTCCTTTTAATATCTCTCAAATATTTGGTCTTGTAATACTGTCTCAAAGTTCCCATAAGCTTTCTTCATTGTTCTTTACTCACTTTTCTCTTTGCTGCTTCAAATGTGTATTTTCAAATAGTCTGTCTTTGAGCTCATTCTTTTTTCTGTTTGATTTGTCCTCTTACTGATGCCATTTTCTGCATTTTAAAATTTGCGGAATGTATCTTTCAGCTTTAAAATTTGTTTGATTTTTTAAATTGCTTCCATATCTTTGATAAATTTCTCTGATAAAGTACTGATTTTTTTTCTGTGTTTTCTTCAAGTTCACTGTGTTTCTTTAAAATAGTTTTTTTTTTTAATTCTCTGAGAGCGTCTCTCTTTTAAATTACTGTCTGATCAGATTCCTAAACCATAGCATGTTGGGGTTCACTCCAGCCCAGTGGGGTAACAGAGATTGCCTCAACACGGGTACTCGGGGACCCTTGGAAATAGGCAAGAGCCAGTGGCTCCAAAGAAGGACTTCTTGCACAGGAACATAACTTATTAAGCTGCACCTACCAAGGTGAACAAAAGGAGGTACAGCACAATGACACTCGATGAAAGTGTCCCACGGTGTATCTCCTGTTGCCTCTCGCAGTTCGCCTTCTCTGATCTCCTCCTTCCCAAGGTGGGGGAAGAAAAACAGAGAGCTCTTTGTGTCTTGCTTGGAGCCTTTGCCTCTTTGGAGGCCCTGGGCTTGACAGAGAGTCTTGCTTGTCGTCCTCAGATGTCTTCACTGGTAGTGCTGGAGGTTGCAGGTCTCCGGAGTATGGTGTAGGGGTAAGGTTTGAAAGGGCTCAAAGAGCAGGTGAACAGGGGAGGATCAAGAACATAAGGGACAAAAGAGCTAGTAGTTTCAGTGGTGGTTTATATAGCTTCTATGAAAGGGGTGTGGACCCAGAAATAGCCAACCAGGGAGTGGCTTGTACCAGATGCGGCAGTTATGTAACTACGGATTTGAAAAAGAAAAATTTTGATAGGGGGGTTAGGTACAGGCCAGGCCAATCCCTGAGCTTCCTTTTCTGACCAATTAGGTGGCTCTGGGCAGCCAATCAGATTGAAAGAGATCACACCAGAGCTAGGCTGTTGGGGGCCATCTTGGATCACTCGATGGGAGGGGGAGGAGTGGAATACCAGGATGTGGGACAAAGGTTGCCAGCCCTGGAAGATAGATGTTAGTCCTCCAAGCAGGCCAGGCAAGCCTCCGTTCATGGAGTTCTTTCTATGACTCTTAACTCTATATCCTGGGTTACAAGTGGGAGGGGCAAGAATAGGGTAAAACTTGGGATAAGGTTCAGGCCTCTACCCGGGTCAGACAAATCTCCACCCAGGCCTCCTCTAGGTCTTTTTTGGGGACCTCCAAATGATTGCCAACAATAGTGGGCCTGGTACTTGGCTCTGAGACAGAATCCCCGAACTAGCTTTCATACCCTGCTCCCCAGGGATAGAACCATGTGACCTGCTGTGCCACCCAAAGTTAGCAGAAAGATAGTAGAGACAGTCTCTTACTGGCTGGTGTAATATAGTTTCAAAGGCAAAGTACAAAGGTATTGGCCTGGCAGTAGGGGCTGTGGGACTTTGCCCAACAATGGATTTCACTGTGGCTGGCATAGTATTTGGTTTCAAGTCTAAAGCCTGTATTTAATTATCCATCCTTCCCGTATTGGTAGGCATCTTTTTCTATGTTTGGTTGCTTTTATTTGGGTGATAGGCAACACACACAACTCTTTCTTTCTTGCCTCCCTCAATGTGTCTTTTCATTTTGTTATGCTAAAAGCAGGTACTATGGTCTCTCACCTGATTGTCTTAGCTCTTGTGCTGGTAGTTTCGTATGTGAATAACTGTTCACCTTTTTGTTCTGTGGGGAGATATAGCTGGAGGATCTCACTCAGTCATCTTGCTCTGCTCTCCAGAATGTCTTTTTATCTTTTAGACTGGAATTCTCTATACATCTCAGGCTGGTTGCATACTAGAGATCCTCCTGCCTCAGCCTCTTGAAATTCTGCCTGTGCATGTGACCTGCCTGGCTCAGAATGGCTTTTTAAAAGGTAAAGGAATTGGGTGGTTAGCCTTAATTCCTGATTTTTAAATGTGAGGAACTTGGGATAAGAAGTTGGGTAAATCAGACTGGGAGTGTAGCTCATTGATAGACCAAATACTTACCCAGGACCTCAAAGGAAGAAGAAAAAATTCACACCTGTAATTCCAGTGGCACACTCCTATAATTCCAGTGACTCAGGAGGCTGAGGCAGGAGGATCCTGAGTGCAAATCCAGCGGCAGCTTGTGCGATATAGCAAGACCCTGTCTCAAAAGAAAAAAAATAAATAATGAGATCAGGGTGCAGCCTAGCGGTAAAGCATTTGCAAAGTATATGTAAGGCCTTGGGTTCAACTCATAAGTACTGAAATAAAAAAAAGAAAGAAAAAAAGTTGGGTGAATTGGGAAGGTACAGAGTTCTCCATGAATGCCGAATATCTGTGGGACTAGGGGTGAATCACCAGTGAAGCCACTACTTCAGGAGACAGTCACAAAGCCAAGGTCAGCAAGGAAGTAATGGCACAAACCCAACAAATACAATGCTTGGCAGTAAGGGAATAAAAAAATAGAGAAGGTTGAAAATGATCTTGAGATACTATTTGAGAGAGATAAAGGAGTGAGTGATAAAGGATGAAGTTCTACCCACTATAAAGTAGTAAAGGCTGTCCACGAAAAAATAGCATATTGCACACAAGAATCTACTTTCTCTTTCTACTGAAACCACATTAAAACAATGTCAAAAATGAGCAAATTATAGTCCATTTGCACAATAGACTATGATATAGCAGTAAGAAGTCAGGAATGTGAACAGGAATCAGGACCATTATGCTGACTCAAGAAAGGAGGACGCAAAGGAGTACAAGCTGTGTGGTTCATTTACATGCCATTTTAAAACAGTAAAACGAGGGCATAGTACCTTAAAGCAGACCAAGGTCTGCATGGAGCCAGGGGACAAAGAAGAGATTAATAAGGAACTTTTTTGGGTGTGGCACTCATTTTATTACTTGACTGAAGTGGTAGATAGGCTTAATTCCTGATTCTTATATGTGGGGAACCTGGGTTCAAGAGAAGTTGAGTGAACAGTGGAAAGGGATGCAGCATATTTGTCAGACAGGAGATATATCTGATTATCAGTAATCAATAGGAATGGTGCTTCTCTCCAAGTGCCTGACAAAACCCCAACACAGTCATAAACCTTCTTTTATACAAGTAGAGTGCAGCTATGAAAGTATAACTGTCCTGCATTCCAACCTCCCGTTTATACACATGGCACACATTCTCACTCGTTCTTTTTCCTTACTTCTTATTTATATTTACATACAAATCCCAAAGTTTTCATTAATATTTTCTTCTGTGGAGTCATACAGTAATACCTAGTTCTAGAACCTGACATTTACTTTATTTGGTATCATGTGATGTGATGAACTTTCTATGTTGCCTCTTGTAGTCTACTACTTAAACTTCAGCCATTTCTCAAAAGATCTTGAATAATAGTATAGTTTTATTTTTTATTTTGTTGGGGGGTTGTTTTGTAATTTTCTTGTTTTTGGTTTTGTTTTTTCTGTTTTTTGTTTGTTTTTTCTTCCCAACGATTGGAAATGAGGCTGGGTGTGGAGTGTACACATGTAATCCCAGCACTTGGGAGGCTGAGGTTAGAGGATTACAAGTCTGAGGACAGCCCGGGCTACACTGAGAGTTCCAGGCTAGCCTGGCTACATAGAGATACACTGCTTTTAAAAACAAAGGGGAAAAAGGCATGCAAGTTTAGTAGTTGTTGGTGCAATGTTTTACATTTGTTCTGTTTCACTTTTTAAAAAACTTGAAAATGAGAACTTAAGCCGCCTACTGTATCCTTCCATATAGTTGTTTTAGTCTCTTGACGTGTTTTCCTACTGCCATTTTGTAAAATACATTAATAGCATACTTTGCAACCTGTCCCCATGCACCAATCTGTCTTCCTTCTCCTTTTCAGGAGAACGAAAAGCAAGGACAGCAGTGAACACATATGAATATGTCACTAAACACCACATGTTGTACTAAGTACTATACCTAGTAATGGTCTACTTATTTACAGTGCTTATTAAGTCACTGGGATTTCTCCAAGTGCTTTCTATGTGTTTCCATACATTAATTCCCTTTTCACAAAAATCCAATGATGATGATGACAGTAACAAAAAACCACCACCCCCATTCCACCCACCCCCTTCCCCCCAAATCTTGAGTGACATTGAGGTTAAAATTACTCTCTCTGGATAGCAGAAATTAACCCTAGGATTCAAATCCTGGTCAAGCTGACCTCAGGCCCTGTACCTATAGCCAAAAATGTGTGATTCTTAGGACAGAAATGAGTGCAGGGAAGGGATTCCCTCGGGCTCAGGAGGACAATGATGGGCTTGGTGGGTGGAACCACCATCTCCTCCCACCCTGAGCTGTTTGTGCATGAGATTCACCAATGAATGCTGTTCCTGGGCAGGGTCTCTCCCTTCTTTGTGTGTAGGAACTGTTTCTCTGCTGTTCAATTTGAAAGTGAAGTAACAGAGACTGACACAATATAGATGGAAAGAAAGGAAGATTTGCAGAGGGATGCACATCTCCAGGATCAATTCACTTCCTCAGAGGCTTTTCCAGCGAGTGCACCATGCTCTGGACAGCTCTCAGCCTCATCTCTCTGACCTGCACATCCCTCCCTTGGCCTCTGCACTCTGCATGTCAGGTACTCACACTCTTTCTTTCCCATCAGTACTTCATTCCAAGGAAAGTTGTTTCTCCTATTCTCTTGTCAATATCACCTACTGGCCCCTCATCCCTTTGTCCCAAAGAGCCTGTAAGGTACAGCCATGTAATCTTGTGGATATATTTGGGTAGATAATATTTTGCATGGGTCTGGGATTTAGCTCAGTTGGTAGAGCACTGCTCTGCAGTCTCTGAGATCCCGGGTTTGCTTCCCAGCACCACAAAAATGGAAGAAGGACATGGCAATCCACTCCCAGGGCAATCCAGAAACAATCAGCCATTGAAAGCCCTATGAGGGTCACTATGAGTTGGACATGACTCCACAGCACCTAACAACAATATTTTGCATCATAAGTTCAAAAAGTGAACTGTCTGGGTCAAAGTGTAAGAATGACTTCTGGATGATAAAGTGTATTGTAGGGAATTAGACACACAGGATTAGTGGAAATGTATGTGGTTGTAAATATCATTCAATATCCTTAGGAAAATATAGCTTGCATTTAAAAATGTATGTGTGCTTCTCTCTAGAAACTGTCAAGCAGGAACTCAAAATTCTGGACCACTCTGGAGCCCAGGCTGTGCTCTACTGGCTCCTTTGGCCTCCTCCATTGGTGACTATCTCTAATGGTCGTCTACTCAGGAGTATTCCTTTTTTTCAAATGTTGTACAGAGAAGTCTATTACTTTCTCAATATGAAACAATCAGCTCAATACTAAAAAACCATGATATTAAAAAGTGCTGAGAAGTACAGTATTAAATTTGGCCATATATAATTCACAACACATGAAAATGTGCAGAGAGTTCAACTTTTGTGTGGCATTGCAGTGTACCAGGAACTGAATTCTAAAAGCATGCCATACAAAACATTTATTCACACTCATGTGCAAAGATACAACCACACTCGCACCCCCCACATTCTCCACACAATCATGTCCTTTCCTCTGAGACAAGGGTGGTCATTTGTGTCTGTCACAAGTCTGAGTGAGCACAGACATGCACGCAAATCCAAATCAGTCTTCCTACACATGCCATAGATCCAGAAAACTGTGTCTGCTGCATTCAGGGAAAGCCTCTCCTCATTTCTGTCATCACTGTTTGCGACAGCACCTCTGACATCATGGAAGCCATGGTTTCAGCATTAGTGTCTAGGAAGGTACTTATCTCTATTGGTGGTGGTGATTGTTTTTAGGTGCAGTTAAGTCATTTCCAACTCATAGCAACCCTTATACGGTTTTTAATGGCTGATTGTATTGGGATTGCCTCAGGAGTGGATTGCCATGTCCTTCTCTCATTTTTGTGGTGCTGGGAATTGAACTCAGGACCTCAGAGACTGCAGAGCAGCGCTCTACCAACTGAGCTAAATCCCAGCCCCTTCCTGTATTGGTAAGACTACACTACTGAAAAGTGTTAATTTTGCCCAATAAAAATTGAATTTGTGTTCATTTTCCAAGCAGGTTATAAAAACAGTTCTGGAGCCCAAACCTGTCTGGGATAAGTAAATTGATGTAAGTAGTAGTAGTAGAGTTGAGAATACTCTTAAGTGATTTTGTTGATGATTCCAAATCTACATAACATGCAATCATTTAACAAATATTAACTAGGCTCCTCCTGTATGCTAGAACCTGCAAGTTCAAGGTGAGCTTTGAGCTCACTTTGCACTCACTTTTTGAGCTCAATCTGCAAACCCTGTGGCCCAAACAGGGCATTTCTTCCTTCTGGTACAAGGCAGCTAGCTGTCTCCATATGGTCCAAGACACCTGGTTCCAACTGCCACAAGAGTGACTGGCACAAAACCTCATTGCTGGCCCCCTCGGAGAAATGTGTCCCTGAGACCTGAAAGTTCACCATTAAGGGAGACACTGTGCAGTCACTGAAAGAGCACTTGGGGCAGGAGCCCAAGCCTACTGGTGCCATCAGCACCATGGGTTCTTCATCTCCGAGCTCATGTTGGCCTCTCTGACACGTGATGGCTACGGTCACTTGCAAGGCTCAAGTATTTGCAGTCAGTGGAGCATAGTGGACTCCTAAATCCACGCATTTTCCTTCACGTGGCTATTCCTGGCTACCAGCTTAGGGAAGCCTCAGCCTTAGACGTCACATCGATGACCTAGTGCTTATGGTCACGCGGACACTTTGGTCACGTATATCGTACATCTGCCCCTGTTTCCCACCCGCCCCTCTCTGGAATGAGCAGCTTAGGAGGCACTGAACTTGGGTAGCTCCTACCATCACCACGCAGGCAGAGCCCTTGCACTCACAGACCACCTCAGCTACCCTACGGCTGTTATTCCTGTGGTGACGTGCCACAGTCGTCACGTCACACGCTGTGACCACGTATGACGCTGCGAACACGTGAGACCCGCCCTCTGCGTGACGTGAAGAACGAGTACGCCTGACCCCTGCGTGGACGTGCGCACGTGTCCGCACGAGTCGCATGACCCCTAACCCTAAGGTCAAGTGCCAGGATCTGCCTTTAAAGTGTTGGGACTTCTCTTCATTTAGTCTTCTGAGGAGCCAGGTCTGCAGAGCCGGGCGTTTAGCTCTTCCCAAGTTTGAGCAGACTCTGGCTCGGAGCCCCACCTTTCCACACATTTTTGTGTCCAGTCAGCCGTGGACGCTTTTCAGGTAGGCTTCTGTTCCAGAATTTTACTCCGGGAATGGCGCTTAAAAGGGAAGCCGGGTAGCTGCCGAACAGTAGGGAGCGTGTGGACAGGTGGAGGATTTTCTGTATGTCGCAAACATTTTTCCACCTGGCAAAGAAACTGTGTGCGTGCGTGTGTGTGTGTGCGCGTGTGTGTGTGTGTGTGTGTTCGCGCGTGGACGCGCGCGCGCGTGCTACAGCTGGGGCAGACGCCGGGAGTGAGGTGGTGTGCGGACATCAGCGGGGGTTCGTAGACTTCTGGGTCGTCTCTCACGGGGCGGGTGGGAAGCCAGAAGGGACCACCCTCCCTCACCCCGTCGCTGAAGCCCTGCCTTTGGCTGTTAAATTGCCTGATTTGCTGTCTACGCAGTATGAAGCCCTCTTCTGCCCTTGCTCTGACTGAGTTGTTTTTCAGGACGCCAGAGACTTCTTACATGCCAGTTCCTGTAGACGCTTACAAATCTGATCTTAATTTTAGTAGCTTACTTGATGCGGTAAAGAGTCTCTGTTCTCCCACGTGTTTCCCCACCAGACTTTTAAAAGTTCTCTGGGAATAAACAACGTTAGGAGAGAAGAGAAAGAAAAAAGAGGGAGACGGAGACAGAGACAGAGAGACAGAGACAGAGAGAGAGGAATAAGGAAGGTGGGGCAGAGGAAACAATTTTACAACCGTTTGTTTGAGTAAAATTTAGTAAAAAAAATCAGTGAAAGCATCGAGGTGGTCAGGATGTGAAGATTCAGAATTTATTTATTACGTGTAATTTGAAGTTTGTGAGTTTTACCAAGTACATTTGGGACTGGGTTGACAATCTTTTTGTATTTAAGATCTCTGAGTATAGTCCAGCCACACACTATGTGTCTATGTTTTGCCCCTGGTTTCCTAAGCATTGCTTTTTGGACTCCATCCTGAGAGCTCTTTCCTTTTCTTCATGTGGAAAACTATAGTGAATAGATTAAAGGAAAATATCAGGTAAAAATCATAGCTGACGCTTTGAGTAGGTCATGAAGGTGGTATTGGATGTAGAAAGCTGACCAAATAGCAAGATTTTGCTTAAGTTTATGGGATTTTAATATTGCTGTACAGATTGGTAAAGAATGTTGTCACTTGTGATAATTATATTATAGATGGCTTAAATAATCTACTTAATTGTCTTTCATTTCTGCATTTCTAAGTTTGTTCTACAAAACCGCACGTCAAGAGACAGCAAAAAGAAAATGTTCTCTACTCTAAAGAAGTACAGGATGTACAGAAATGAAGGTAAACATCTTTTCATACTATAGAATATTTTTTAGATAGTATATTGATATGCAACACAAATCTCTGAGGGAGAGGTAGTTCCTCCAGCTTCTGTGGGAGTGCAGCATATTTCCACAGAGCCTTTGAGACAGTCATGTTTTTCAGAAACTATTTGGAGAAATCCTCTTCAAACTAAATTAAAATCTCATGTTACTTTTTACTAAGAACAGTGGAGTGTACATGCATGGTAATTGTCATCCATTCTCACTAGGAAATCACATATTGCTCTTTAATTCATTTTGTCTGATCTTATCAGTCAGCCTTTCTCCTGCTTGAGTCTTTTTACTTTTTCCTTCTCCAGGGATACCCCTAGTTGATAAGCATGCTTGTGATGTCATTGTGGCAAAAAATAACTGGATAATTTTAAGTCATTAGGAAGTGTTATCTATTGCAACAAATGAAGTGCCTCACTCTTGAACGCAGGGTGGAGCTTATGTGTCAGGGGGAGCAGATGCAGTACCTCTCATTTCCCACACTAATTATCCAAACTTGTTCGTTACCATTTCTTAATTATTTAATAACTGTTGCTGACATATTTTGTGTTCTGGCTCTATGACAATAACAAGGGTTACCTTGTGTGATTTGTCTCATTTCATGCTCAGAAAAATCCTGAGAGGGTTTTATTTTATTTTCCAGATGAGATATTAATCAAGAGAGGCTGGGTAATGTAATGGTTAGAGGCAACCCACAAACTTTGGTGCTTTATTTCTCACTTTCTCTGCATGCCCAGGCCAGATACACATCTTGCACAGGGTGGTAGATGTTGAGTTCTTGTTGTTGTTGTTGTTAGGTGCCATCGAGTCGGTATCCAATTCATACTGACCCTAAGTACAACAGGTGAAACACTATTATCAGTGCTTCTTTGCTGTTCATAGGGTTTTCAATAGCTGATTGATTTTTGGGAGTGGGTTGCTGGGTCCGTACCCCAAGCCTATAGCACCTGGTGTTCCCAGGCAGTCTCCCATCCAAGTACTAACCAGGCCCAACCCTGCTTAGCTTCCAAGATCTGATGGGATCAGATGCCACAGGGCTACAGCTGCAGGCAAGTGTTGCCCAGGCTGTCCTCAAACTTGTGATCCTCCTGCCTCATCCTCCACAGCTCCTTGATTACCAGTGTGTGCCACCACAACCGGCATTGAGTCCTTAGGGATTCTTATTGAAATGACTTAGGTACCTCATCTGATGGAGCAGCGGCCATCTAGAAAATGGTCAGTCACTGTGCCCGAGGAGAATAGTGCCCTAGAGGGTCTCAACATAACAACCAGATGTTCTGGGCCAGAAATAACACAGGCCACTCAGAACAGTTTGGCTAGATCTAGTTAGTGACATGACCCAGCCCAAATGAAGGCAGTTAGAAAAGGCAGTTCTGCTGGGATAGTGCCTGACACAGGAGGGAATGGAAACAATTAGTGAACAGCAGCACTGGTCACCTCGTAGAGGAATTGAAGCCCAGAGAGACTGAGGGCTTGAAGAAAGTCACATAGGCTGTAAGTGACAGAGACTAGATTTGAATCCAGACAGGTGTGATTTCAAAGTCAATGTCCATACCACCCTTTCTACGCTATGTGCTAGTCTTTTAATGAAGTTCATATGTACTTGTATAAAAATTCCTTTATTCAGTGATGCAATTCCCTCTTTAATCATCTCATGTTCCCTCAGTTAAATCCCTCTATGGCATTGGCAAAAAACACCAACAGTGAAAAGCCACAGGTCATTTTCCAAACAAGTGAATGTAGGTATATTTGAATATCCACTGTATTCATGGACAAAAATTTTAAAAATAAAACCTGGTGGTAAATGAAAATACTACTCATTGATCATTTACCCAACAAAAAAAAATCTCATGTGTTTCTACCTTGTAAAGGAAAAATAGCAACAGTAAGAGCAGAGCAGACATTAAATGAAGCTGCCAACAGATGTTATAAACTTGAACAAAAATGCTAGATGTCAGACAGAATGGTGATAAAACTTCTGGCAACACTGGTGGAGAAAATTATAAGGTACATAAAAGCCAGTATTGGAATGAAGAAACAGTTACAGAGAAGGCAGAAAAATGGATATTATTAAAATATATGTTGATAATTGGAAATTTTAGATCAAATAGATAAATGTGAGGAAAATATAGGTTCACAAACTGTAGAAAATGAAAATCATATTTTAAAACATCCTTTATAAGGAATACTTGAGAAGGCAAAATTGCTAGACACTATGGATTAGTTACATGAATGCAAAAATACAAATAATAGTAAACTAAATCCAACAAAGGCCAAGACAGAAAATGCAAAATGAAAAAGATATGTTTCATCCCAAGCATAGGACATTGGGTTAGCAGTTTAAGAGAACCATCATGTAAATGTAACTCATTACCTGAAAAAAGAAAGGAGGGAAAAAGGATTACCACAAAAGACCTAATGAGGAACGTATGCCATCAATTCACCAGCCAGGATTAAAGCACAATGGTAAGAGTAAGCCTCAGCAAATCAGAAAAAGAAAGCTATGTCTGTAAACCAACCACCAGGAGCATGACAATAAACTACATCAAATGCCACCCTTAATAGTGAAACATGAGAAGTATTCCTATAACATTCAGAAAGAGACAAAAGTGGCTCTAGAAAGGCCTCTCTACTCAACATCATACTGAAACTATTGCACTAACCTAGATAGCGCAGGGGTGGTGCAGTAAGGTACAGTCCGTTCTTGCATGTATGCACACACACACATGCATTTTTGAACTTGCTATAGTGAAAAGAGGCAAAGCTGTCAATATGTTTATCTTCATATAAAATTCCAGAGACTCTGAAGAAACTTACAGATAGAGATTAAAAGTTTATTGGTTATAAGACCAACATACAAAAAAACATTTTATCAAACAGAAGACAGTTCCATTTTCATTGTGAATATACCATTTAAATGGCTAACATTAAAATTATTTGTGAAATATCCCAGTAATTGGCCTGATTATATACTTCCACCACTCCTGAACATTGTGGTATGGTTTCCTGTCTGGTGCAGACTGGACAGCAAAAGAAAAAAAATATGAAAGAATCATACAGGAAGGCATTTGCCAGAACCCCTTGCAGTCCTGACTCCCAAATGGGGCCTTGGTCTTATCAAAACATGCAGCAATGTGAGACTCACAGTGGGGGAATGCAAGTAAGATTAGCCGTGAATGATAGGATGGGCTCTGGATTTTATAGGGCCACCATGGCAGAGTTTCCAGAGTTCATTCTCTGTCCTGCATGTCAGTGAGAGGGCAGGAAGCAGCAGTGTTTCAGCCACCATGTCTCATAGTATGTCTGGGCTTCCCTGGTTGTGTATCATCCAAGGCTGCCTTTCTGGTCCTCACAAGATTGTTGCAAGCTATGCAAAATGTTTTATTAAATATATCTTGCTTTTATAAAGTAGCCAGTGTGGTTTCTGGGGTAGGCAAGATGTGTCCTTTATTAAATCAGTACTTTATGCCAATGGGAGAAGGATGTTAGTCCACTCCCAAGGCAAGTCCAAAACAATCAGCCACCGAAAACCCTGTGAGGGTCGCTATGAGTTGGACATGACTATATGACCTCTAACAACAACAACAACAACTTAATGCCAAAATTGATTGGAAGCACAGGGCTCTGAAGGGAGTGAGGATCTGGGGAGATTGTCTGATCTTAGTGGGTATGAAGATGGCAAGGGTCAGACTCACATTTGAAAAAGATATACTGGTATTTTGTGATATGCGGTGTAGAAACAGTTGGGGAAGTTACCACTCACAGTCATTTGAAAGGAAGTGCCTTTGATGTCAATGTATTGGTGGAACAAGGAGCTGTCCTTAAGGACCCTAAGGGCAAGGCTTTCCCTGTGGCACTGAGAAATGTGTTAATGAGGAGGGCACTTTCATCTTTGAAAGACTCTGCAGTGGCTATCTTCTGTTGGCCACAGCAGAGGTGGGAGATTCTGCCCTTGCCATGTTGTTGTTAGGTGCCGTCGAGTCGCTATGCGACTCATAGTGACCCTCATAGGGTTTTCAATGGCTGTTTCGGGGTTGCTTTGGGAGTGGATTGCCAGGCCATTCTCCCATTTTTGGGGTGCTGGGAATTGAACTTGGGACCTCAGAGACTGCAGCGCAGTGCTCTACCAACTGAGCTAAATCCCAGCCCCGCCCTTGCCATAGTCACTCTCATTTTAGGGAAGGATGAAAGGATCCTGGAGCCAGAGGCCAAGCAGGGAGGCTCTTTAACTTGATTGTCAGCAACGCTGGAGGGTAGTCACCATGGTTGGCTTTCAGTGATCTTTGAAAGTCACTGTTTGATCAAAAGATTCCCTGGATCTTGAAATAGATATCTAAGGTTATAGGCAGTCCATTTAAAAAATGAATACATCAATAATACTTCTTATAAAATATAATTAACATATATAAAGATATTAAAAATACAACTCTACTTCTGGTGACTTGAGCTATTGGAACTGTCCCTTACTTTCTTCCCACACCTGTCCCAGAGCACCTTGACTACTGTGGAAGACCTGGCAATGAAGCTGCGCAGGATTACAGTCAATCTTCTTTCTAGGCTTAGCCAAAGGGACCTCCAGCTACTTGCCAGAGTTTCTATGAGCTTGCTCTAAATTCACTTGGCCTAATCCCAAGATCAACAAACTTGTTCTGGAAAGGACTGGATTGTCAGTATTTGGGGCTACTCAGGCCTTTGGGGCATCCTGGAGTTATTCTGCTCTGCAAAGGCAGCTTCGAGAGACAACATCAGCATGGCTGGATCCAGAGAAACTTTTTGGATACTGGACATGTATTCCAAATGATTTTCGCCTCCCTTGAGATAATGCTCTCTTCAATTTTTTCAACCATTGAAAGATGGAAGAAAACTTGCTCAGCTCACAGCCTTCACCAAATCTGTCGTCAGGCTAGATTTTGCCCCTGGACCATACTTGGATGAACCCTGCACCTGATAAACTCATCCATTTTCCAGAGGGCACTGAGTAGGAAGTCAGCAAAACAAGGCTGTAGCTATTACAAAGTTCTTTGGGCAGGCAAAAGTCAAAACCAGAGGCTTCCACAGACTTGTGTGCCAGCCAGGATGCACCCTGCAGTGACATGGAGAGTTTTTTAAATGTGTTTGCCTGGTCTGACACCAGTTTTCTGTCAGCGTTCTGGTTGTGGCCTGTTCCAGATAAATTGTTTGAGCCTCCCCAAGTGGCTGTCCTGTGCAGTCAAGGGTGACAACTCCCTGCATGGTTTCAATGATGTGATTTCAAGTATTGCACAATATCTAAAATTTTTGTACTTGTGGTTTGGAATAATAATAATGCAGCTATGACAAACACACAGCTGCACTTGGAAACATGAAATAAGAATTCTAATATACAAAATCAAGGAGAATGTCGTTAAAAGAGAAAGGAGATGGGAAAACCCGGTGGTAAAGCATGGACCCCCACAGGTAGGGCCTGGGATGGAGCTACGCCACTAGCAAGGGTAGAGCAGGGGCTTTAATAAAGTCAAGCATTCATGGGCCCAAAGGACATTGAGGAGTGAGGCCACCCCTGTAGGAGATGGTCAAAAAGCCAGGGTCAGCAATGTGGAATATGCAATGCATAAGATGTATCACTCACAATCTTAGAGCACTTAAATGTTAGCGCCTAACAGCGAGCTGGTTTCTGATGAACTATTTACCTTAATCCCTACCCCCTCTAAACCACTGTTACTGCCTGCTGGCATATGGTTTCACCTGACTGTGATAAAAGGTGCAGCTGTTGTTAGGTGCCCTTGAGTCAGGTCTGACTCACGGCCACCCTATGTTCAACAGAACGGAACACTCCCTGGCACTGTGCCACGCCTGCCAGTATGTCAGTGCTTCTCTGCTACTCATAGGGTTTTCAATGGCTGAGTGTTTCAGGATTGCTTCTGGATTGGGTTGCCATGTCTTTCTCCCATTTTTGCAGTGCTGGGGATCAAACCCAGGGCCTCAGAGAGCGCACAGTGGCATTCTACTAGTTGAGCTAAATAAACCACGGCCCTGTGAAAGAAATAAAATACCTTTAGTGTGTCTTCCTATGTGAGAGAAAATTGAGAGACTTATTTCTGTGGATGCTGAAAAATTGCAAATCTTGCCACCTGGTAAAGTAGATGTGTTGGTGGTGAGTGGGAGTCAGAAAGCCAAGGCAACACCTAAGAGTGAATATAGAATGAGGTCTAATCAAGAGGGCATATACCTGATGCTACAGTATCCAATATACTAGATGTCAAAGCAAAATAATAATGAAGAAGAGGAGGAGAAGGAAGAGGAGCAGGAAGAGGAGGGAAGCAGGAGGAGGAGGAGGCGGTGGCAGCAAAGACAGGCATGAAGTAGTGATAAATGGATCAACCCACCAGGAAGACACATGGATCCTAAGTGTATGTGCGCCAAACAACAGAGCCTCAAAGTACATGAAGCAAATGCTGATGGAGCTGAAGGGAGAAATAACTAATTCCACAGTGTGAGTGGGAACAACAACCCTTCAACAACCCACTTTCTATAACTAATGGACAGAGGATCAGTAAGGATATAAAAGATCTGACTAATAGGATGCAATAAAGGGATATAAAAGGCATAAGTAGAATCCACCCAAGAGGAACAGAGTACAGTTGATTACTTTTCAAGAGCCTCAGCGCATGTACGAAGATAAGAGCATCTTTTTGGCCGGCAAACAAACCCCAGGAAATTTAAAAGAACTGAAGTCATACAGAATACGTTCCCTGACCATAATGGAATCAAGCTAGAAATCAACAACAGATAACAGGAAAATCTCCCAACGTTTGGGAATTATACTTTTTATCATTCCAGTTTGTCGTTCAGACCCTTGTTACAGAGAAACTGAGTCAGGCGGGGTGGTGGGGGAGTAGTCTTCCGGGATGACAGCATTGCCGGCTGGGTAAAGAGAAAGCTTGCTCTGCAGAGTTCAAGCTGAGTATTGTTGAGGGCAAGGGTGGAAGCAGGGGGCAGCCTAGTAGTCTATTACCTCAGTCCCACCTGTCCTTAAAGCTGGTACTACACCACCAGAGGAAGTATCGCTTGCTGACTGTCCACAGAATCGGTTCCGTGGCCGACTGGATTTAGGGATGTGGGCGTGAGAGGGAGCTTGCCTCCCAGCGGTTGGGGTACCTGTCAGATTAGAGAAGCCTGAGCGAAGGCAAGGTTAGGACAGCTGCTTGGTGTGTGGCTGCTGTCTAGTCTGACCCAAGGGCGCACACACCTGTGTTCTTTATAAGTCCTGCCCCACTGTTCCAAAGGTTCAACATGGTTGCTCCCTCTTGCACAATATCTCCCCCAATTTTGCCACCTGCGAGATAACCCTCTCCTGTGTGGACAGGCAAAGGAGTTTGCTTTCTGGGGTCTGTGTGAATGGTCCCTTGTGGCAGGTTGTCACTTCCGTTGCCCCTACCATAGTGTTACCTCGGATGCGGTCCATGGTGAGTCCACTTACCACTGAGGTGTCTTCAAGCTTGTAGTTGTTTCCAATTTCAGAATGCGGCATCGAGGGCAGTGTTCTTGGAGGAAGAAAGAGAGGTGGGAATTTTCCTGAGGGTAAGTATGTCAAGAGAAATGGCCACCCTGCACCCACTGGGAGTGCGCTTCTGCCTTCAGGACTCCAGGAGGATGATGGGAACGTGGAGATGCGGGATGTCCCCGAGAAGCCGCAAGTAAGACAGTAAGTGACCAGGCAGGCTGATGTGCATGTAGCAGCCCCTGGGGCTGTGCGACTCCTCCACTCTCTCTGGTCGTCGTCTTCTCCCACTGGAAAAC